>JACXGM010002499.1:12185-46801 GCA_016801145.1 Umbra pygmaea
CACACACACACACACACACACACACACACACACACACACACACACACACACACACACACACACACACACACACACACACACACACACACACACAGACACAAACTATTTGACAATATTTCTATGTACACATTAGTACATGCCATATGCAATTATGATGGAATGATAGGCTACATGATAGTACAGAATGATCTATCATAGCCTAGAATGTCAAAGAAGTGGCCACCTAGGAATGCACTACAAAACATGTTCCAACTGCCAATAGACACTACAACTGTTTTGCAACATATTGTGTCAAAAATCATGTCCTGAATAAAACAATTTAGTACAGTAAACAAGACAAAAACTATAGAAGACAGGCAATATGTAGACAGGAAAGGGAAAGGAAATGAGTGTGATGATCTTTAAGAGGTGTATAGGCCTGGGCCTACCTTATTAAATTGATGTGAGAAGCTCACATCAATTTAAACTCCAGTGATTTTTTGATGAAGTCTGGCTAAATAGACAACCCATAGCCACTGCAATCAGCCTATCTTGTCCCATAGTACATTAACTTTTCCCAAAAGTGATAGTTATGCTACCTTTAATTTGAGTTGTACTGCATTATTGTTTCCTAATTGTTTGGGAAAAATGTTATATATCCACAATTCCTTGTTTGGTACAAGTCGTGTCTCCATGGCAAATATAAAAGGAAATTATTGGCTACACCTGCCGTTAGCCAATCATTTCTTTCAAACCAAGTAACAAAAAAACGTTTTTGTAGTTTGTCCTTATGTGTTAGAACAATTGTACGGAGTGTTCCAAGTCTCTTTTTTTTCCTCCAAAAACAATAAAGAAAATAGATGAGAAAGCAAATAATCCACCTCTTCTAACATCCACCATTTCCACACTCGATCGCACTTCCCACCACTTAACGCTAGCCATCTTGACAGTATGTGAATTGATTGAAGCTGCTATCCCGCTTTTTTCTTAGTTACGTTATGTATGACGAAAGCACATTAGTCCTGGACCCATAGGGATTGTATTGAAAGCTCTGATATTAGAAATAAATTATTTTACAAGAGAGTCTATGAGAGAATTCTTGGGCGATTTTCAACGTGACTGAAATCACCTCAAAAAGGGCGGGACCATTTAAAGCATGACTTTAGTCTGATTGGACATTTAGTGGCCGATCAAACATCTACATTAGAACACTGATAACGCTGTTTCCATGAATTGGTTAGAAAAAAAAATCCGTTCTTTTCCCGTTTGGCAGTGCGTCGCCCGTATTGCCCTAATGAACACACTGTCCCTGGTTGTAACTACTAGAGGGACAACTTGGCCTTGTGCTTTAGTGCAGAAGAATGCAAATTGTCTGCCAGTATTGTCCGATAACATGCTGCATTCATCTTGTAATCAATTTTCACAAGGTTCCCCGTGCCTTTAGAGCTCACACATCCCCCAAACATCAGTGTGCCACTATCCTCTATATTTTTCACCATATTGTTGACCCCTCTCCAAACATAGCGCTTATGGTTGTGGCCATAAATCTTCATCTTAGTCTCGTCACTCTAAACTATAGTGTGCCAGAAGCTGTGAGGCATGTCAAGTTGTTGTCGGGCATATTGCAAACTTTTTTGTGGCACTGGCGCATTAAAGGCTTCTTTCTGGCAACACAACCATGCAGCTCATTTTTGTTCCGGTTTCATCATTATGTGCTCCTTGAAACAACCATACAGTCTTTTTCCAGAGCAGCCTGTATGTCTCCCGAGGTTACCTGTGGGTTTTTCTTTGTTTCCCAAAAAAGTCTTCTGGCAGTTTTGTTTCAAATCTTTCTTGGTCTTCCTGACCTTCGTTTGGTATCAAGAGACCCCAGACTCTTCTACTTCTTAATAAATTATTGAACAATACTTACTGGCTTTTTCAAGGATTTGGATATCTTTTTATATCCAACTGTATGCAGTTCCAGTACATTATTATGCAGGTCTCAGCCCTAAATCACATGAAATACGTTCTGAGGGAACTATTTTGTAATACCAAAATATGTCAAATATGAATGTATGAGAGAGTCAATTACGTTTGTAGGGAACTAAATTGAACACTCGAATAACGTTAAATACGAACATATGAAAGTCATGACGTAGCATGTAAATAGTTTTTGCATGTAAATAGCGTAGTTTTTGCGGAGGTCGGGGATGGTGGATGGGCGTATAAATCCGCGACTTGCATGCCAGTGTTCGCGAGTTCAAATCCAGACCGGCATTTTGTGCGTGTTTTGTTCTACATTGCATGCGTCATGCAGACAGACGATTGTCGTTATTTTGCAATGTTAACCCTAACCTTAATGCTAACCTTAACCTCAGTAACGTCATATCTAACCTTAACCGTAAGTAACCTAATGCCTAACCTTCACCGTTTGTATCCTCTTACCTAAACTTAACTGTGAATGTTGCAATATAATTTCGAACGCTATGGAATGTATGGAATGTTCTCGCATAAATCTGCTAAATGAAATGTACCGGAGCAACGTAATTGAAGTACAAATATAGCCTAATAATGAAACATGCAGTTCAAACGTAAAAAAAACTAAATATTTTGGCATATAACGTAATTCAGGTTTTCAAAATAGTTTCCTGAGAACGTAATTTGGGAGAAATTCTGAGATGTACGGTTGGCAAATCTTTTGACAGTTCTTTTCTGCACCCCATTGCTCAATATCTAGCCCACTCGGTGCATCCATGTGAAAGCTAACAAACTCATTGACTATTACCAGACACTAATCGCAACATAAAATGCCACAGGTGTGGGGAATTAAACTGTAATTGCTATTTTAACCTGTGTGTGTCACCTTGTGTTTCTGTAACAAGGCCAAACATTCAAGGGTATGTACATTTTTGATCAGGGCCATTTGGGTGATTTCTGTTATCAGTAAGGTTTACAACGGAGCCAAACAACTGTGATAAATAATGGCTTCATATGATCACTACCTTTACATTACAATTAGATTTTTTGCATGTACAGTCATATTGTCAATTGTCATTTTCACAATTTCTGCAAGGATTTGCAAACCTCTGAGCACAACTTTGGGGGTTGTCTTGCTGTTGCCTCTGCATGCATCTGTTGTCACTTTCATTTGCACCAAAACAGGTGACAATGATTCACAATCGCTTATGCTTCCTAACTAGACAGATTGATATCCCTGAAGTTTAAGTGGCTTGGCGTTGTACTGTGATGATTGCATGTTCCCTTAAAAAAAAATGTCAGCAATGTATATGTGCTTCGGGGGCATTGTATTTATCAATATCTATCTGCTAGTTTTCATTAGAGACTATATTTATCTTTCTCTCTCGCTGACAAACAAATGTCCCAGAGCTTCACAAAGCGGCATGCGTGAGAGAACTTTGCAACACCAATGAACCACTAGTAGCCTAAAAGTGAATAATTGTGTCATGAAAAAAATTATAAATTATAGCCTACATTACTGTAATCACAAAATGAACAAAAATGAATATATTACATTTTATTTAAATGTTTAGACATTTAGTGGACGCTCTTATCCAAAGCTACTTACAGTAAGTACAGGGACATTGGAGCAACTTAAAGTGCCGTGCCAAAGGACACAATGACATTTAGCACAGTCAGCAACTGAACAGTTAACCTTCCAACTACAAGAGTGACTTTCTAATCACTGAGCCATCTGACATCCCATTAGCATTATTGTGCACTGAGAAGTCCAGACTCAACTCAAGTGCATTCATGTTTATTTGCCTCAGAACAAAACAAGCTGTTATTGCAATGTCTTACTCCATTGATTTTCTGTCTATGCCCTGTCTATCGGTCTCCCTCTACACTACTGTGCCAATGATTCCTTCTGTTCTGTAAATCAAAAATAATAATAAAAAAACTTTAAAATAAACAAAAAAGGGTTTTATTCAGACTGACCTCGTTTGGTCCCTGCCAGTTTGTCCAGAAGGTAGTTGAGCAGTTTCCTTGTGCCATCGTGCTCCTGGTAGAGATTCAGTATTTCTTGTGATAGTGGGTTGCCTGAGGAAGGAGATTACAGTAATGAGAAACACATACCAAAGACTTTACACAGGAGGATGTGTGAGAACAATCCCAAAGCTATGGTACCATAACCTCTGTTCTACAAGTCACTTCAATGAGCAACCAAAGAGGCATGCACAAGATTACATAAACGACTCTTAATGAGCAACCACAGAGGCATGCACAAGATTACATAAACGACTCTTAATGAGCAACCAAAGAGGCATGCACAAGATTACATAAACGACTCTTAATGAGCAACCACAGAGGCATGCACAAGATTACATAAACGACTCTTAATGAGCAACCAAAGAGGCATGCACAAGATTACATAAACGACTCTTAATGAGCAACCAAAGAGGCATGCACAAGACTACATAAACGCTTCAAAACAAATGCAATCATCTGGTTGGGAATTATTAGATAATCTGCCTGCAAACATTAAAGTCCCCATTAAAGATGCAGTCTATGGATTTGTGCTTAACAAAATCATTTTTTTAATATACCACTTTGTGCTGGATGTTTAATGTTGTTTTTATGCAAAATCTATTAAGTAGATTCACTATCATTTTGCAGTTACCAGTGAAATTAAAGGTTTAAAAGCAAGATATATTGATGACATGGACACATTCAAGATGGTACACAATTGTCAGGGACCATTTCTGGCTAACAGCACCGCTTTTACCATCAGTAGCCAATAATGCAAGATGTATCATATTTTTACGACACCATATTTATTTAAAATTGCATTCTTCTAGCTGTTAAAGGGGTTCTTTTGTATCTGTTTTTATGGTGATCCTATGCAACCTAATTTTGTTCTACACTTTACTTCCTGAATATAGATATTAAAAATAATCTTTCATCTTGAATAATCAGAGATTGCATCTGTAACATCAAGAATAGTAATCAAATCTACCTTTATGAGACCACAATCAACCAGAAATTAATGAGGGAAACATTACCTTTTAATCCCAGTGTTTGTAACTGAAACAGTTTTCCAAGCTCGAAAGGTAGAACACGTAACTGGTTGTTGCTTAAGAGAAGTTCCCTGTGGAACAGAGATGAGACAGACTGGGTTGAGAAAATAGATGATCCAGGTCAAGATTCAGAAGACAATGTTAAATTATTTCAAACACAATTTTCCCCTCAATCACCATAGGCTTGGAAATCCCTCCGACATAAAGCATAACATCAAGTTGTAAATATGTTATTGTTCACTTCCTTTTTTTTGTGCAACCAGTTACTGAACAATGTATAGTTGGGGTACAAGTTTCAATCCCACTGGGAAATAAATATATGTAAAAATGAGTTGATGGCCTCCACTTCCATATTTTGTAACTGATCCATTTTCAGCACTGATTTTGCCCATTCACAAGTCAGCAGCTTACTGCCCTGTATTCCACTGCTGGTTTGCTAAGCAGGGTCTGGTTAGTCCCTGGATGGGAGACCAGTGGTGTTGGAGGGCCAGTAGGTGTCACACCTCACTCTGTTCTAAAGATCATTCCCAAAGCCCAAGGGCAGTGATGAGGACATCTGCCCTGTGTCATCTTTCAGATGGGTTGTTAAATGGGTGCCATGACTCTCTGTGGTCACTGAAGAGCCCATGACACTATTCTTAAGAGTAGGGTGTTAACCCTGGTGTCCTGGAAAAATGTCCAAGCAGGCCATTATAACAACATGGCAACCTACTCTAATCATCCCCAGTTTTCAATTGGCTCATTCCTTCCCAGGCTGTTGCTGTACAATCTGTTCTCAGTCAACTTGTGTTGTAAATTTAAAAAAAAACAAGCCGTTTAACATATTTAATGCCCTAATCATGGAGTTGTGGTTATTTCACCTAGTTCCTCTTAAATGTATGCACTTACTGTTGCTCTGGATAAGAGTGTCTGCTAAATGATTCAAATGTAATGTACCGTAAATGAAATCCCACATGTGGAAGACTGACTGAATTGTCTCAATACATCAACTTCATAGGAGGTTTAATTGTGTTACTACATGAAATCAAAAATTGATTTAATTAGGATTTTTGCCATTAATCAACACAAAACAGTCAAAGTGAGCTACCCTGAAGTGTTTCATTCAAGCCTGAAATTGATATGGTTTGCTCAGCAGTTGCTACATTCAGAACGAAACCAATTACAGCCTCTAACTTGAGCTACAGAACAATGTTTTTGATCAAACAAATGGCAATAGCTGTGCAAACTAAATCAATGTCAGGCTTAAATTAACCTTGACAGGGTCAAGGGCGACAAAGACTCATTCATGCACGTGGGGAACTAATGCTACTGTAGCTCAAATTGCTAAAACAATTAATATCTGTTCTCATAGAAAGGTGTCAGAACACACAGTGGATCACAGATTGTTGCGTGTTGGGCTGCGTAGCCGCAAACCAGTCAAAGTGCCCGTGCTGACCCACATACTGCCCGAAAGCACCAAAACATTAGCATGTGAGCATCAGAACTAGACCACGAAGCAATGGAAGAAGGGGGCCTGGTCTAATGAATCACATTTTCTTTTACAGCACGTACATGGCCGGGTGCATGTGCATCATTAACCTGGGGAACATATGGCATAAGGATGCACTAAGAAAAGTAAGCAAGCTGGCAGAGGCAGTGTGATGCTTTGGGCAATGTTAAGCTGGGAAACCTTGAGTCCGGCCATTCATGTGGATGTTACTTTGCTTAGGTAGGTGGTAAACGTCATTGTTGCAGACCATACACCCTTCCCTGGCAATGGTATTCCCTGATGGCATTGCCCTCTCTCTTTTAGCAAGATAATACATCCTGCCACAAAGCAAAAATGGTTCAGGAATGGTTTGAGGAACACAACAGCGAGTTTGTGTTGACTTGCCCTCAAAATTCCCCATATCTCAATCCAATAGAGCATCTGTGGGATGTGCTGGACAAACCCATGGAGCCCCCACCTTGCAATTTAGAGGACTTAAAGGATCTGCTGAGGCCTGTACAACCATGTTAGTGGTTCAGGAGATTTAACAGCCTGATGGTCCATGGGAAGAAGCTGTTACTTATTTTGGTAGTTTTTGAAAGTATGCTTCTGATCTTGAGATGTCTGGTGGAGCTAAGGGGCTGAAACAGGTTGTGGCTCGATGGGATGGCATCAGCGATGAGCTTCCTTGCCTTCCTGCATCACCTCCTATTGTAGGTGTTTTCCAGGGATGGCAGTTGGGATCCAATGATACGTTCAGCTGAGCGTTGGACCCTCCACAGAGCCATATGGTCAGCCATCTAAGTTCCAATACCAGGCAGTGATGCACCCTGTCCGTGTACTCTCGATGGTGCCCCTGTAGAAAATGGGGAGAGCTCTGCTGGACAGAGCAAATTTCTTCAGTGTACTGAGGTTTTACAAACGCTTCTGCACCTACTTCACCACAATGGATATATGCAGAGACCAATCCAGCCTCTCAGAGATGTGAACTCCAAGGAACTTGAAGTCAGTAACCGTCTCAATGGCCATTATTGATGAGGGATGAAGAGTGTTCAGGCTCCCTCACTCTGGAGTCCACAATTAGTTATTTTGCTTTCTTGACGAGAGGTAGTTAATCTTGCACCATGCTGACAGTGCATTAACTAACTTCCTCTCTGCAGGCCCGCTCGTCATTGTTGGTGATCAGGCCTACAACTGTAGTGTTGTCAGCAAACTTGATGATCCTGTGGGTGGCTACACAGTCATGGGTGTAAAGTGAGTACAGAAGAGGACTGAGTACACAGCCCTGAGATGAGAATCCTTGTTGATGAAATGTTGTTGCCCACCTTTGCCACATGGGGGCGGCCAAACAGGACAGGAAGTCTAGGATCCATTTGCAGATGGTGCGGTGTAGGCCTAAGGCCATTGGATTTTGGATGAGTGGGGAGGGCACTGTGGTATCGAAGGCTGAGCTGTAGTAGATGAACAGCATACTCACGGATGTATTCCTCGCAGAGGTTACAGGTTTGAAAGAATTACATACATCCTCCATGGTGACCAGCAGGGAGAGGTCGGTGGTTCAGAATCCTGAATCTCAAAACTAGAGAAAAAGGATTTTAGATCAGGTGGGGAGGTGCTGGTGTTTTTGTAGTCTGCAATTGTGTTAAACCCCTGCCACACGCATCCGACACACTGAAGTAGCCCTCTACCTTCCCCCATATTTCTGTTTTGCAGCTATAATTCCACTGCAAAGTTTGTAACAGCATTCCTGTGGCTAATCAGTTCATTAATACTTCAATCTATCCATGGTTTTTGGTTGTGATAGATTTTTACTGTGACTATACAATGTCTGCTGTGCAATTGTTGAATCTAGTGACAGTGTCAGCATATTCATTTACATCCGCTTCTGAGGCAGTATTGAATGCCCCCCAGTCTGTCCCATCAAAACAGTCCAGGAGCATGGCCTCTGATTCGCTGTTCCATTTCGTCACTACCTTGAAGGACACACCCTCTCTTCAGTCATTGTTTACAAGATGACACAAGTAGAATGGCTTCACGTTGTGATCTACTGAAGGCCGGCTGACGAATAGATTTGTAGGCTATATTGAAGGGCGTATAGCAGTGATGTAAAAAATATCTCTGTGGGTTGGGCAGTCAATATGCTTGTAGCAATTAGGCAGGACTTTTTCCAATGTACATTGGTTAAAATCATTTGAAGGCAAACCTGGCTCTGAGCCTGTCAATCTTGTTATCCAGTGACTGAACATTTGCCAGCAATATGCTTAGTAATGGGGGCCTGACCAATCTGGATCTCAGTTATAACAATATACCAGCTCTTTTTCCATGTCGGTGCCGTTTTCTGCTTTTTATTCCCAGCTAGAAGGGCAGACATGCTAATTCATAAAGATGGCTCCAATAGACTTCTACTACTGGGATCAAAGAGTCTGACAGGGTGGTGAGAACTCACCCTTGAAACAGATGTGTTGGAGACGGGCCTGGGCGTGGTGCACTTACAGGAAGATGCGGTAGAAGAGCACATGGTGCTGTTCTTCAGCAAGTAGCTGACCTCGGCAGAAACCAAATACGCAACACAGCGGTGGGCCATCCAGAAGCTATGGTACTATATCCTGGGGCGGCACTGATGGTCACAGAATATGCGCCACTGCAATAGATAGCGTGGGCCAAGGAATCAAACGCAAGAATGACCCATTGGTTCCTGGCCATACAGGACTTTTGTTCTTAGTATGGCACTGGGTGGGAACACAGCATGCTCTCTGGGTAGCTGGTGAGGGACACGTCGCCTTGGGGGGTGGGGTGGGGGTGCAGATAAGGAGAGTTCCGCACCTCAACCTTGTTTGCTCAGAAGCTGAGACAGTCGGAGAGGATTAACTCAGAGATTAACCTGATGCCCATCAGAAGGCCATATTCAACAGAAACCAAGGAGTTGCCATCAACGTTCGGTCAGATTACAGCTCCACTAAGTTTGGCGGCTGGGTGCTACATTGTTAAACAAGCCTTGCATTGTCACATGCAGCTCAGTATATCAGGTAGGCTGATATAAAAAAGCACTCTGATTTGTGAAGTAAGAACAAGGGTCCATTGTTTTTAATGCAGGTCTACATCTGCTAATTGTCACCCACCAAAGAAACCCGAGGGGAGACAATGGAAGAGACAAGTCTCAATGTTGCTGTGCACAGACATCACTCAACTCCAATCCACAGCCTTTCCTTGGCTTAGCTGGCAGTACATGCCCATATAAACTGAAATATTATAGTAATTATTAAGTAAAATGTTGCTTATATTCTCCTTTACTCGCAGTATCCATCAGTCTAAATTCTCTTATTGGCAAATTGGGAGGGGAGAGAGGTGTTAAACCACAGGGGCTGTTTACAAGACACACTATAGGGAACACTTAGATGGTTTGTATCATATGTCAGTGATGAATCGCTCACTACAACACATATAGAAGGCAAATACTAAGAAGGAAACTTAGACCACTACACCAACTCTGGCATGTTAATGTCCTCATTAAACTAGTAAGACGTTACTGTGTTCACCTGCAAAACAACACGGAACCACTCAGATAGGACAATACATCCACTTTGCTAACGAGATCGTAAAAAAAAGGAATCCTGACTGAGCCTAAAGGAATGTTTTTCTTTCCAAGTGTACTCCCTCCGCTGCTTTCTGATTTTTTCAAAAGCCAGTAAAATAGAGCCTGACCAATAGATTGGCGGGCCTATATAATCGGCCGATATTAAGCATTTTCCAAACTATCTGTATTTATAATGGCGGATAAATTAATATTTTAAAAATAAATAAAAAACCTGCCTCAGCTGGACTGGAGCTAATGAGGACTTACAGATTCAGTACACTAACTCATATACTTTATATAGTTGATATTTTGCTTTTGTTGTTATTTATTAGAATTTATAGAACACAACAGAATACTTTTTTCCATTCTTGTTCAAAGTTATATTTATGAAGCTTACTATGTCTATTAATATTGGTCACTTTTATTTATTTTATTTATCAGAACTTGGACATATTTTGAAGTTCCTCAAACAAGTTTATTTTCAAACTGCATTTTCATATTATGTTAGGGAAATCTGATTGTTATGTTACACATTTCTTATATACATATATATATATAAATATAAATAAATAACCTGCCAATATATCAGAATATCTGATTTTTAAATCGCCAAACATTTGTATCGATATCGGCCTTAAAAAAATATTATATCGGTCGGGCTCTACAGTATAACAATGCATGAATGGCAAATTGATGTCAGCTGTAAACAATCGTGCCTAACATCTGTCAAAACAAAATTACATTACCAAAATCTGTGAATTTATGAAAGCTGCAAAACAGTGCACATGGTAGCCTTTTTCCTAGATCAGAGCTATACTAGCGAATGAAACATGTTACTAGTCTGCCAGACATGGAAAAGGAAATTACTGGCAGATTCTGTAGCCGAGGTAGTTAAAGGTGTCTTAACACCTGATGGATATTTGCATGCTTGCCATGGCTCTACAAAGGTAATCAATTTCTCCCTGACTCCAGTGTTTTGGGGAGATCACTTCCATTGGGAGGAGCAATCAAAGAGCAAATCATCTTAATTGTAGGCCAAATCGTTCTAGGTATACCGGTATATGCTTTGATCTTGCCTAGAAAACCCCAGCAATTGAAAGTGAAAGGTTTGGAGCTTCTAATTTACAAGACTTATAAATCTGGTTGATAACAATACCTAATTCAGCCAGCAGCATAGAGCCCTGTTTCCACTGCTGGTTTGCTTATAAAGCTAAGCAGGGTTGGGCCTGGACAGTCCCTGGATGGGAGACCAGTGCTGCTGGAAGTGGTGTTAGAGGGCCAGTAGGGGGCACTCTTCCCTCTGGTCTTAAGATCATTCCGAATGCCCCAGGGCAGTGATGGGGACATCTGCCCTGCGTAGGGTGCAGTCTTTCAGATGAGATGTTAAAACGGGTGTCCTGACTCTCTGTGGTCACTAAAGATCCCATGGCACTATTCGTAAGGGTAGGGGTGTTAACCCCGGTGTCCTGGACAAATTTCCAATCTGGCCCTCATACCATCATGGCAACCTAATCATCCCTGTCTCTCAATTGGCTCATTCATTTCCCTCTCCGCCTCCTCTCCCTGCCTTCCCCCAGGCCGTTTCTGCAAATGAGAAAGTGTTCAGTCAACTTGCCTGGTAAAATAATGGTTAAACTAATTGATGAAACATAATGGTGCCTGTCTACAGACCACGTACTAAAGATAGAAAGTCACCATGGTGGCATTAAACTGCTTCAAATATATATCCAAGACTTTACCAATGTTACAAATGTCTATCACTGTTGGACATAACTGATTTATAATGAATTATTTACATACAATGGCAAAGCCACATTTTCAGCAGCCATTAAGGTCTTAATCATTAAACCTTTAGCGCATCCATAATTAAATATTTCCAATCAATTTCGTTCCACCTTGGGGAACAAAGGTATCAATTTCTATTAAAACATGTAAATCCTGGGTGTTCTAAAACTTTTGACTGGTAGTGTAGCTCTACTAGCTGTGCTGTTGGGAAAGCAGCTCAAAGTTGTTTTGTTCAGCACACTATAGCTAAATTGACACAACATACTGTGAATTATAAATCACAATTGTTCAGTTGGGTCTTATTTGCATGCTTCTATTGACAACAAAACTGACAATTTTTTTAAATATTACCTTAATATTAGTAGCCTTTTCTTCCCATTAGATAGCAATTCAGAAGCAGATTTCAACTTTTGTTGTGGAGTAGAAATAAGCTACAATTGTGCATTTATGCATTAATTCTGTTCATAAATCAAGGTAGGATGCCATACCATCTTTCAACCGTACATCAGAAAAAATTATCATACTGACACTGAACATGACATGACTTTTATTATAATGAAATGTAAAGGTCACATTTACACTCTCAGGTGTTTCACTTGCAAGCATTACATTAACGCAACATTGGCAGCTGTTGAGAAACTCAAATCCTTTCATTTCTGGACACGACATTCACTTGAATCAAGAGTTAGGTGTCTTTGGAAGAGCACACCGGTGCTATCATCTTTCTGACTAACCTGGATTAATTAAACTTGGAAATTGTAAATCAAACCCACCAGTCACTTACAGGACTCTGTTCGGACACCATTTCGCTATAATGCAGCTTGGTATATTTATTTGAAGATACGGACTGAACTTGACGTCAGGGGAGGTTCAAACTGTAACAACTAAACTGACAGATTGTCTAAAGGAACGCATTTAAATGTCATGACAATTAACTGCAGCAAGATTTGTGCTAAGAATACATTGAATGAGTACATAACCTATTCATCAGGGACTAACAAAAGTAGTCTGCCTCACCACCAAACCCTTGGCATTTTGGATTTAAACCCAAACTGCAGTAGTACATATATTCAGGTGCAAGCGCTCACACCGCAGGCCCACCCTGAGGCCACACAATTTGCCATTATTAACCTAAAGTACATAACGGTAGGCTTAAGAGGGAAATAAAGGCTTAAGAGGGCCAGTGTTTTTGTTGTGTATATCATTTGCATTGTGGAATATTAACCAACACCAATTTTGGATCTTTACTCTAGCATAGCACACTACACGTTCAACCATGTCTACTGCCAGCTCGGACTGACCTGAGCGACACCATGTTGCCAAGCTCGGCAGGTAGACTCCTGATCTTGTTGGATGAGAGGTCCAGGTATACCAGGTTTTGAAGTTTGGCAATATCGGGAGGAATACGAGAGAGGAAGTTATCGCCAATATGAAGAGCAGTGAGATGAGTCAACGTCCATAAGGAGGTACTCAGACTCCTTACTTTACCTGCAAAGACAAGTGGAGGATTCAGGGAGATGTGGGAGTGGGTTCATTATAGAGTCCATTGAAACAGGAGAACCGAAACAAGTCATTTAAAAAATGGAAACGACACTTACAGGTCTGCATGGGAAAGCCATCCAACACAACAATGACCTATCCGATACATGGGCTATGAGTAACAGGTTTCATACTAGAGTAGTGTTCCTAGTCCTGGTGCCCTAGCACCGAGACACTTGATTCATCATATCAAGCCGTGATTTAAAATCTAGTGCATTAGTGCAAGGGCAAATAGCAATAGGAACTTAAGAGTATGCAACAACACCGGTCCTCACCACTAATTTCAAGCTCAGCCCAGTAGGACTTCTTCCCGTTAGCTGCTTCCTCTGTGGACATTATTGTGTACATTCGCCGCGGGTCGGGTGGATCATATTTTTCCTTGGGCATCACTGTAATCCTGAAAGACAAAAAACAGTGCATGATAAAATGTTTTTCAAACATATCTAGACCCCTATTTTGCGACTACTGTCAATCGATCCTGGAAAACTGTAGAGCGGGGAAAGCCTTCTTTGCCAATACCTGTTAGGGTGCTTTGTAGGTGACTGAGCAACCTGGGGGACTTGCTAGAGCATGAGAAATGTACACTATTTTTTTCTCCAGATATTAAGTCTGTGTTTAATGTTAACATTGTCTACTGATAATTCTGTAAGTGTTGTATCTGTTTGTTCTGTATCTGTGGTATAGCACATAATATTATGATGTTATAACTACTGAAAGAGTTTGACGGTGTGACTATTGTTACAAACACCTACTATGAAAATATAGCTACCTCAACATTTCGTATGGTTAGTGATTATCTACTGTTAAAGCTCTCGTAGTCAGTCGACTTCATTCGAGCTGCCAGGTGGCTGGTATAATTTTTAGAGTATCATCTGTCCTTTTATCATTCTTGGTCCAGGTTTCTTTGACACTCGACTTGCATTGCACTGCGTAAAGTACTATACAGTGCTTGCAAAACGTTATGGTAGTGTAGGTAAATACAAATCTATATCATCCTCATTTAAAAGACGTTATTGTCGAGAAAATGTTAACTCGCTCACTTAAAATATCCAACAATAAACCATTGAAGTCGTTTTAAGCTTACTGGAAAACAATATAGTTACAGTAATTTCATAATTAATATTAAGAACACACATCCCTAAGGGAGAAATGTGGCTGAAATGAAGCATATGTAGCTTCTGTAGTTACTGTACTTGCTAGTCAACAATGTGTAGTTTTTTAATTAGCTACCTAATTACCGTTTTATATTACTTTTCCTCTTGTGTTATCAACAAGTAAACAATGCAGTCTTCCTTTATTGTAGTTACCCCTTAATATGTTAACTGGTAAAAATACTTACATCATGTCTAGTTCCATCCAATACTATCGTTTATATAGCTAGCTATTTATCGACATTTCGCCACCCGCATATTGGTATGTTTTGCTGCAAACTTGTGCGTTTACATAGTTAGCTATGTTGCAAGCTAACAGTAGCTAGTTGTGCTAGACTGAGTGACATGTAACATTACCGTCCAAGCTACTCCACTTGGTTAGCTATATATCACGGAACGTTCTCAGAGAGCATTCGTGTCTGTTAAGTTATTGAGCTACTTGCTAACTTAATTGATTAATGATGTATGTGCAGGTTAGCTACAGCTTACAAAAACACATTACGTTGTTTTCATAAAAACAGTTGTTTAAATTAATAAGCAGCTAGCTTTGTTTACCTTCATAAGCATACCAGTCCGTGAAGGCAAGTAGGTACAGTACGTGTTTCCTTTGTTTCTAATTCACTTTGTGTCAGCTGTTACTGAACGAAAACAACAATCATGGCGTCCGGCAGATGTGTTGGCCTGATAACAACACGTGTCGTAATTGGCTAATACAGAAACGACAAAGGCCATTGGGCCATTAACTCACGCATCGCCTCCCCTGTCTTTGATAGATTGTATATTATTTATATATTGATCCAAACTCTTCACAGACTTATTTTTCAAATCTATTGTTTTTTTTACGTATCACGTAAACATGGGAAACATTACTAAAATTGTTTAATGCCAATTGCTTTAATAATTTCGATATATGTAAACTGTTTGCAAAGCATCAGGCTACATTTCAATAAATATTACAACTAATTTGTGTAGAGTTCTGAAACCTGAAGATGCTTTGTTTGTCAAGCCTCAAGGATCAAGAAATTGACATGAAAGTTTTAAGTTGAATTAAACTTTTATTATTTAGAGGAACATCCAAAGATAATTTGTTTTAGGTTTTGTGTAGAATCTCAACTGTATGTATGGCATATTGCAAAACATTTTAGCCTATAAACCTGACATAACACTAGTTGAACTTACCCCTAAGGCTCTAGCTCATTTTGCCCCAGAGTCACCATTTTGGGAAAAGTGCTTAGTCTAGCAAACCAGAGCTACACTTTTGATAATTCACTCACATGTTTTTACACAATGCCAATTCATCAACTTATCTGATATAACCTTTTAAACTGAGATAAATTATTTTTGATGTGAGATTGATTATAACTGATTTGCCCTCAAAAAACTTTGACAGGCAAAAAACATTTTTTGTGAAAAAATATGCTTACCACTTTATCCACATGGTTCTTTGTTCCACAGCAAGATGAAAATGAACAATGCAAATTAAATTTAGGGCCACACAACAAAAAGAGGTTATGGTTTCCCAGATACAGGGGGTGTACTGTCCCATTCTCCCCTAATGATTATTAGCTTGCTGACAAAAATAAATTATGAAGCTGTGGACTTTAAACCTTGAAATGTGTTGTAGTAAGAAATAGATGAACAACTTTTGCCTCCTCTGCAACGATAATGGGTATAAAGTATCAAAAGAAATGTGGCGCAACTTAAATATGAGGTTGTGGACTACAAAACTTTGAAACTTTGAACTGTGTTGTAGTAATTGATAATATAAATACATAAACAAGTTTTTGCATTGTCTGCAACGTTAATGGTTATAAAGCATCAAAAGCAATGTGACCTAATCTTCAAATACAAATACAAGTAATTGGTTGTGCTGAGTAGAGCAATGCAGTATTCTCCGATGCCAGAGGGGAGCAGCAGAGAACAGCCTAACTGTTTTATAAAGTGTGCAATATTCAACCTGGACTCACAGTTACAAATGTTCCATTAGGTGTCCAATGGAGGAGCAGCCGCTGTATGTACTACAAATTTGCACAATGTATATGTTAATTTAAAGGGACAGTTAATCGATATTTACATGTATTTTAGGAAGAAGACAGTAAATAACGTATTGCTACGGGCACTATTCAGTAGGATCATATCTCACCCAGAACCAGCGAATCGATGTACATTCCATACACCATTGCTCATATTGTGCAAAAGTTGGAGTCATAATGATGTTGTTATGTTAAATACATGCATATGTTCCTAAAAATGATCAGATGAATAGATTGCAACCAGATTGACAGAAGCCCACCCGAAAAACTTTAGGCTATGTGAACAAAACAGACTTTAACTAAATTTACTGGTGTTATGCATAAAATATGCTTCTAAATGTAATTGCATGACAGGTGGAATACATTTATTCAGTAGAACAAATATAATGTCATTTATTTCTAGGCTACTTTATGGAGTGGTTAGGGAGGCAGACTTGTAGTCAGAAGGTTGCCAGTTTGATTCCTGTGCCAAATGTCATTGTGTCCTTGGGCAAGGGACTTTACCCTAATTGCTCCCAGGTCATTGCTGTAAATAAGAACCTGTTCTTAGTCAACTTACCTGGTTAAATAAAGGATGTTTCCCATGAAATACATCTCCTTTCCTTAGCAAAGTTTTACTTTGGTCAAGCAAGTAACCGGAGCGTGACAAATAAATCACTCATGTTACACTACATGGCACATTCTATCAAGCTTGGATATTTGGATTGTGTCGAAAATTTTATGAACCTCATTCTAGCTTATTATTTTTCCAGTAGGTTAAGGAGATGATTTTGACCATATTTGGGTAATTAGTGGTGTGTAGATATGCAAATCGATGAGGCTGTGCATGACCATTGACGCTAATAACAAGTGGCATTTATCAATGGTGATATCCTACCATTGTGTGTAAAAATTTCATATGATGTACCAATATACACTGCTCAAAAAATAAAGGGAACACTAAGATAACACATCTTAGATCTGAATGAATGAACTAATTGTATGAAATACATTCGTCTTTACATAGTTGAATGTGCTGACAACAAAATCACACAAAAATTATCAATGGAAATCAAATATATCAACCCATGGAGGTCTGGATATGGAGTCACACTCAAAATCAAAGTGGAAAACCACACTACAGGCTGATCCAACTTTGATGAAATGTCCTTAAAACAAGTCAAAATGAGGCTCAATAGTGTGTGTGGCCTCCACGTGCCCGTATGACCTCCCTACAATGCCTGGGCATGCTCCTGATGAGGTGGCGGATGGTCTCCTGAGGGATGTCCTCCCAGACCTGGACTAAAGCATTTGCCAACTCCTGGACAGTCTGTGGTGCAACGTGGCGTTGGTGGATGGAGCAAGACATGATGTCTCAATCTGATTCAGGTCTGGGGAACGGGCGGGCCAGTACATAGCATCAATGCCTTCCTCTTGCAGGAACTGCTGACACACGAGGTCTAGCATTGTCTTGCATTAGGAAGAACCCAGGGCCAAACACACCAGCATATGGTCTCACAAGGGGGCTGAGGATCTCATCTCGGGACCAAATGGCAGTCAGGCTAACTCTGGCGAGCACATGGAGGGCTGTGCGGCCCCCCAAAGAAATGCCACCCCACACCATTACTGACCAACTGCCAAACCGGTCATGCTGGAGGGTGTTGCAGGCAGCAGAACATTCTCCACAGCGTCGCCAGACTCTGTCACGTCTGTCACATGTGCTCAGTGTGAACCTCCATCTGTGAAGAGCACAGGGAATAGTGGCAAATTTGCCAATCTTGGTGTTCTCTGGCAAATGCCAAACGTTCTGCACGGTGTTGGGCTGCAAGCACAACCCCCACCTGTGGACGTCTTGCCCTCATATCACCCTCATGCAGTCTGTTTCTGACCGTTTGAGTGGACACATGCACATTTGTGGCCTGCTGGAGGTCATTTTGCAGGGCTTTGACAGTGCTCCTCCTGCTCCTCCTTGCACAAAGTCGGAGGTAGTGGTCCTGCTGCTGGTTTGTTGCCCTCCTACGGCCTCCTCCATGTCTCCTAAGGTACTGTCCTGTCTCCTGGTAGCGCCTCTATGTTCCAGACACTATGCTGACAGACACAGCAAACCTTCTTGCCACAACTCGCATTGATGTGCCATCCTGGATGAGCTGCACTACCTGAGCCACTTGTGTGGGTTGTAGACTCCGTCTCATGCTACCACTAGAGTGAAAGCACCGCCAGCATTCAAAAGTAACCAAAACATCAGCCAGGAAGCATAGGAACTGAGAAGTGGTTTGTGGTCACCACCTGCAGAACCACTCCTTTATTGGGGGTGTCTTGCTAATTGCCTATAATTTCCACCTGTTGTCGGTTCAATTTGCACAACAGCATGTGAAATTGATTGTCAATCAGTGTTTCTTCCTGAGTGGACAGTGTGATTTCACAGAAATGTGATTGACTTGGCGTTACATTGTGTTGTTTAAGTGTTCCCTTTATTTTTTTGAGCAGTGTGTTAATTGAAATATATTGTAACAGATTGTAATATATTCTTTTTCCATTACATTTTCCAATATATTATATATTGGAAATACATGGAATAATATATTGATGATACATATATTATACAATATATTATATATTTATGTAATATATTGCAATATATTGAAAATTATACAAATGATTGCCACTTTCAATATATTGCAATATATTGAACATGAATATATAAAATGTGTGTTTATATATCCCAAAATATATGCAATTTTATATTTATATATATCCACCAAAATGTATTCAGATTTGTATGGGAAAATGTATTGATAATATATGTAAAGATATAGTGTCACATGTATGTTCAATATATGGAAGAATATATTTTAAACATATAAGAAATTATATGGAAACATATACATGAAATATATGTACAAATACTGTCTTATTCAGAGTGACTTAACAGGGAGCAACTAAGGGTAAAGTGCCTTGGCCAAGGATACAACTACATTTGGCTCAGCCAGGAATCGAACCGGCAACCTTCCGACTACAAGTGAAATATATGTACAGATATGTGTTCAACATATTGTGGAATATATTCAGCTCACTTCTAGTCAACGGAGAGCTGTGTTACTCACAGGAGTTCACAAGAGTAGTGAAAAGGATCAGCTTCACTGTGCTGTTGCAGAATGGACACATAATCAATGTATACTACTACATTGTAGTAGAGCAACATGGTGACAGAAAATGTTTTGCTTTTGGAAGAAAGTATGATACATCAAATAATACACTGATGAATGTTAAAAATGTAGTTGGTCTGAAAAGGGAATTCCGGGTCAGGAACAGATATTTGATCTAAAACTGTTCAAAAGAAAATGTATGCTAATTGATCTGCCACAACATGCAAGCCTATACGCATGTATACCTCCAAGATCCAGTGTGGAAGATTGACAATATTCATTTATATTTATCAATATCTATACATATATGGTCTATGCATATATTTATGTAAAATATATGTAAGCATTAACAGACGACAGACTGTGCGTTGCCAGGGAATAACCACACACCTCAGTAGTGTAGAAAACCTTTCTACTTTTCCAGGGGGTCCCGGGGCACTGGTCAAGATTGATGGCATAATGAATTCCACCAAGTATTGTGAATTTTCATGTATAATGCATTATACTCTGGTAAATGTTCAGATTAAAGGAATGCCTTATACCTGCACCTTGAGTGACACTGAGTATATCAATATATTAATCATGTATTAATCAATGTATTACATTGACTAATAAATATGTATATATTAATCAATGTATTAATCACACATTGACAGGTGATATTATAATCAGCACAGCTATCAATTATTATGAGCACATCTCATAAAGGGAAGTATTAGAAGTGTATCAAGTCACAATGAAATGCATTGAAATACTATTAAGCCTGTTGAAACAAAAGGGGCCTAAAGGCCCCACCATTTTTGGAAAAAAGTTCTGGAAGGTTGCAAACATTTCCTAATAAAGGCATTTTAGAGTACGCTTACACAAATTAACATTAAGGGATGATAATGGTAGAGAAGTTACAGGTCCATCCAGGATCGCCTAAATAATTAGCGTATAGGGAGGGCCAGGTGATGTTCGATATAAAGCTGGTGTACAGGGATCAAATATTCAGTCTTTCTGCAGAAAAACTCGGCTTTATGGTTTTTTAATAAAGTCTATTTTGGATTACAAGTTTTTTGCACCTTTATTTAACCAGGTTAATCGATTGAGAACAGGTTATCAATTGCAATCGTGACCTAGCCAAGGCAAGGTACAAGGTGACATAGGTTACACATAAAGTACAAACATTCAGGTATACAATTACACATATAAACAGTTGTTTCAACAGTTGATAAGCGCAAACCCAAGAATGTAAAGGATCTTGAAAATATCTGAATAGAGGAATGGTCCAAAATCCCTCCAAATGTGTTCCTTAACCTTGTCAAACATTACAAAGACTACGGTATATGCTCATATCCTTGCCAGAGGTGGTTGTGCTAAGTAATAAATAAGGAGTGCCAATAACTAGGAAACCTTGATTTTGGTGACATTTTTGTGTTAAATAATTGTATCATTTTGTTTGGTTCAAATTATTGAATTACAGTATTTGTTCTGACCCTCTGCAAGCGTGACTCTACTCGAGTGGACAGATAGTTAAACACAGAGGATGAGTCGTGAGATGAATGAATGAAGACCCAGGCGCGGAAGTAACTTTTTCAAGTTTACTTGCATGTCCCAATCTCCTTGTAAATGTATCAATCGATACTACACAGTGTGAACTAAAATAAAATACAAAATAACACTCAATTACATTCCATTCAAAAATTGTTTAATATTCCAAAACTCATATGAAATGTAAAGACATTATTACCTAACTGAAGAAACATTTAACAATTACATCATTCATACACTATTTGTGTAAAGGGGAACATACTTCTCCAGATACCAAACTTCATCTTCACTTTTAAACACTTAATAAAAGAAAATGGCAGACATACCGGCAGGGATGCCAACTGGAATCCATGGGCCCGGGACATAACTCCACATATAGAGGTCCCGTACCTGTGTGAAGTTGGCACCCCATAAAACGAAATAATCTCCAAAACTATACCATTTGTTTGTGCTGTGTTTGTGCTGATTTGTGCCGCAAAAATTAACGTTTGTGGTGCTTTGGTGTTTGAGATATTGAACATTATTTTTTGGTTATGTTACATCACTCTCCACCCCATGTCGTTCAAATCACTCCAGACCGGTGTCATTTGTTTGTGCTCAGTTTGTGCTGGTTTGTGCCGTTAAAATAATCAATGTATCTATTTTCCTTTCGCAGATATAACAATTTTAATTTGGGAGCTGTAACATCACTCTCCACCCCATGTCGTTCAAATCGTTCCAAACTGGTGTCATTCGTTTGTGCTCGGTTTCTGTCGTAACGAAGAACATTGTATCTTTTTCCCCTCAGATATAACACAGGGAATTTGTGCCGTAGAAAGAACCATCATAATTTATTCCATCCATCTCATCTACAAACCCGTCTGGTTCGTTTGTGCTCGCACAGGGCCGCTGCTGTCATTATTGTTTTCTTCTTTAGACATGGGAATTTGTATATTAGATTTGTGCTACATAGTGACATTTGGTCTGTAAATAATCACGAATGCACTATGATATGTAATGTTCTCTCAATACTCTGGCTGTAGGCTACGTGTGACTGATGCTTTAATTTTGTCCAATAAAAAAAGAAATTAGGCACTGTATTAAGTTCTGAATACTTATAGCTTACAGAAATTTAAAAAGTTTATCTGCCCCCTTAAAAACATTTGTTTACCCTAAGCACTGCATAGTGGGAAAAAAAAATAGGAAAAGGCATCTGGCTGTGAAAAAGGTAAGCATGTGCTCTGAGATAAAATACTAAAAAAGTACAAAAATCATGTGTGCAGGTCAATACAATTTACAGTATAAATTGAACAAATAGGAAATTGACAGATACAAAGATGTGAAACTTTTTATTAATTTTGGGCAATCAGGTAAATGATCCTCCATTGGTCACATTAATAAGATAGACCTATGACATTCCAGTCCAATATTACGGCAGTTCGAGGTATAGTCACAAAATATAAATCTATTGATTTTTGTACACGGTCACGATTTTCTTGTTTTTTCGTGTCTCTCAGCACAATTCCAAACTAATTTATTTCAATTAGAAGCTTGATGATGTAACATGTAAGTGGCGTAGGTTTTTGCAGGTTGGTGAACTGGGAACGGTTTTCGGGTGTATAAATGTGTGACTTTCATACCAGTGTTCACGATTTCAAATCCAGACGGACACTGTGGGTTTTCGGTTCTTCATTGCCGCGTCATGCAGACATGCAATTTTTACTTACTATCATTACATTTACCATAAGCCTTACCCGAACCCTTAGCCTAACCACTCTGAAACCATGCTGTTGAGCCCATCTAAAATATATTACAGTAATCAGATTGCTTTTAACAAATGTAAAAGTAACTTGTTACACAACTCTGGTCATGATGATACTTCCAATTGAAATACATTAGATAGGAAACGTGCTGAGAGACATGAGAAAAATTAGAAAATCGTGTCTTTGTACACAAATCAATAGAAAGGAAAATAGATACAATGTTTGTTTTAACGGCACAAATCAGCACAAACGGAGTACAAACAAATGACACGGGTTTGGAGTGATTTGAACGACATTGGGTGGAGAGTGACGTAACATAACCAAAAAAATAATGTTCAATATCTCAAACACCAAAGCAGCACAAACGTTAATTTTTGAGGCACAAATCAGCACAAACGCAGCACAAACATATAGTATAGTTTTGGAGATTATTTCGTTTTATGGGGTGCCAACTTCACACAGGTGGCCCACCTTAAAATAAAAATGACTGTGCAAAATCAAAATTTGGGCCCCCCTCAGGACTGGGCCAGGGACAACAATCCCAGTTGTCCCTCCGTTAGTGTCTCTGCATACCAGTGTCTCCAACAAAACACCTGCAAGGACAAACTATTGGCAGTGAGAAGATACAAAAAATCTGAAATATACTACTATATTTCCTAATGTAATCAGTTGTCGACATTGCTTGTCCAGGACAAGTACATAAAAAGTGTCGGATAAGTAGAATGTAGACTGTAATTGTCTGATCGGACAAGTGAACAAAATCTTAATTACCAAGTGATTTAGCTAAAGGAATTAATCTGCAATTGGTGACTTGTGGTGTCTTTTTTGTTAAGAAATTGGTGTGTGACTTGTGTCCTCAATTTTACTTTATCTCCTCAATCTCGGTATTGCGATTTCAGACTGAGCACAAGATGGATAGCTAAGGTTAGCCGTTGCACACTCTATCGATGGTTACACTGACAGACCGCTCTGTTTACACAGTGCAAGTGCTCATTTGCTGTTAATACTTCATCAAAAAAGTAATTTAAACAATGCACATATACATTTTTCCATGTATTGCATATACATAGTCTACCATTACAATATTCAAAGTGTCTGATGTTTAATAGTTGGACTGAACAATTGCGTGTTATTATATGCAAATCATACACAATGACGGTAACCGAAATTGAATGAGCGAGTTTTAGAAAGAGAGAACGTAAATCTTAGAAGCATTGCGCGAGAGAATATTTCTTTATAGTGAGTCTTTATATAATGTTCTTCAATTTATGACTTTTTATTTACATGCATGAACATTATTAAAAGTTTGAACTGCTTGAAAAGAATAGTCAGATTCAAGATATAAGTGACTGATATTCTCCCCAAAAATGTGTGTCCTGTGTCTCAGTCACAAAAGGAAGCAAAAATGCAGCAGTACACCATTACTTTTCTTACTAAGAAAACATACATTGAGAAACATTTGCCAAACATATTGGCTAAGTAATCTAAGTTATTGGTAGATTTTTGTTTATCTGTACCTGCCAGAGTGTGAACAAAATGTTAGTTTTAGGCCATGTTGTAAATGTGACAGCATTCACGTTCAACTGGTGCTTTTAACAGTCACTGACTTGGCTATTTTTTGTAGATGGCACCAAGGCCATCGTCCAAGGAATTAATGCCATCAAAAAATACCTCCTTGAACACAAATTATAATGTACTGTTTTACCATAAATTCCCTCTTTTATATGTGACACAGAGGGAGATATGTATTGCTTGTTACCTGGAATTACAGACATGAATGTTAATCACAATAATTGAATATTACTCCGAAGGACAAGTGGCCAAAAAAGTCAACCCCTGCTAATCAATCTTTGGAGAAAGTCTTCTCATCCACACATATGATCCCAAACAATTATGCCCTTATTAAAGTTTGTGTAATATATACAAAATATTGAACTTTTTTACTTTTTAATTGACAGGCAGGTGTGCTTTGAATCACACACCACCGCTGCAACGCAATCACATTGCAGTATCTCAAAAATGCAAGCCGTTCATATTTAATATGTAGGTTTTCATTTACAAAATATAGAAAATACATATATTAATACAAACACTATTATTATAGTTAACATAAACAAATACTCACACAATGGCACATTCACATTTCAACTCATACTAATGGCTTTAGATGGCTAATTAGTGAATGCACTTGCTAACCAGTTGACTCATCTGATAACATTACTGGTTAGGACATGTAATTAACATGATAAAAATCTATACTGATGCACATCCTAACCTGTAATCACACAAGACAAAGACGGCATGTTACATACAGTATGTTGCCTGATTCATCAGATCTTGTAAACTGGTGGTAAAACATTTAAGACCTATTAGCTGACCTTACAGGACATGACATGAAGCATTATACAGAGATCATCAACAATAGCCATCTAAAACCCAAAAATATTACAGTACTGTGTAAATAAGTAAAAATAACCCAAAACAATAACATACATTTGGGGCACCTTTATCTTATCCATAATATTCCTATTACAGCACTTTTACAGAAAAACATGTAAGCCAAGTGCCCGGATACATAAAATGGGGATATAGAAGTCAAAAGTAGTTGGTGAAAAATATTTGTGGTTAAACAACCAGAAACAGCCTCTGCTTCATTTTCTAAAAGTTTTACATACTGTAGATCTTGAGTGTACATCAAAACTAGCAATTTACTTTATTGTCCCAATACATATGGAAGGAACTGTACCATCTAACATTATCTTGCAAGTTGGCATCAATATAACAGGTAATGATGTCATTGACAAGCAGATTAGTCCTTTTTGTATACAGAATGAAATAAATGCAGCCGTTCAGACAGAGAGCCCAAGTTGTCTGTTCAGTCTGCATTAGATGATGTGCACACCTGCCATCAATTCGTATCCTAATTAGTAATTAGCTGCCTATTTAGGCTAGTGTACTAACTTAGTATGGAGCATGTGGTTACTGCAACTCTGTGCCTTCCCGCCACCCCCCCATCTGTTTGTTTCTGTGCCATACTGGGGAGTTTTGGTACTGGGTACCTAGCTCAGTGACAATACTTACTTGACATAGGTTATTAAAGTCTGTGTGTATATATTGTTTATATTATATGCAAAATCTAAGTAGAATCATTGTCTTTATGCATTTAGCTTGAAACGGGATGGTGTTTCTCACTGTTTTGGTAGCATTTCCCTTACCGAGCATCAGGCAGGGATTCTTCAACAAATGTGTGACGTGTTTTTCTAAAGTGAAAGAAGTATGGTTGCCAGGTCTGTCAATCAAACCCAGGTGGTACAATGATGTCTTAAGTTGCAGGGTGGGCCCAAACTCTAGACACCACCGAACGAGAGAGAAAATACAAACCTAGACACTTCAGAGAAAAACTAAGTCCTGAGCCGAGCGGGGACCCACTTTTAGCCCGACAGCGCTTGTATTGACAATCTTTAGAACCCAGTGGCCTAAATATTGCCTAAAAAGAAGGCATGTTTTTCCTGTCTGAACTCTTTATGTAATTAGAAATGTCTTAAAAACCTTTGAAGGGTATTGAATTGGTCGTTGTCACTATGCTAATGTATCTTGTAGAACTGGTGATATACTTTTTTTACTTGTACAGTTTCCCCCCATGACTTATTTAGCAGTTACACTATACTGGACCATCTTACTTTCAGTCTTCTTCAGAATACATAAACACTAAAAATACATAAAACATATTTATGCAGTGGAAACCTAAGCAACCCTTTTACATACAGCAAAGTCTACATTGCAAGGGTAGTGAGTTGGAAATGTAAATCGCCTTTATTTTGCGATGTGATGCATAGAGTACTAGTTTTTATTATTGGGATTTTGACAATGTGCAACACCACAAGTGTCAGAATATTAGTCCCACACAAGTATTTGTATAATTCCTCCAGGAATAACCTCCCAATTTCTCTGTCTACATCTCTGTCTTTCTCTGTGTGTGCAGTAAATTTGAGTCCCTGTCACTGGGTTCTCTGCAGTATCATTCCACCGCAGCAGGCACTGCCTGTAGTGTGGGATACAAAAGCCTTAAAATATTCCTGACTGTTTTGTTAGAGCATTCACTTTTCAGTGTGTTCATCTCTAGGCCCCCTCTGTCCTGTAGTAAGCCTGTTATCATCCTTCAGGGATTATTGAGTTAGATGTGGTTAGAAAGTCAGAATAAAGGCTTCTCTCTTTTATCTAAAAGTACATTTTCCCATTTTTGAGGTGTATTTTCTTTGTAAAATTATTTTTAATGACAGAACACTTACGAACCATAGGCTATAGAGACAGGAATGTAGGGGGGGGGGCAGAGACATGTGGTCCAGAGTCAGGATCTTAGACCACTACACCAACTCTGTAACCAAAAGCATGCCATTCTGTAGAGTTTTGTTTTATGTTCTTTATAAACGTTTGCCTCCTTTACATCTCATATGCCTGTATCAGTGAACTGTATAAGCATTCACAATTAACATTAGCTAGGACTGCCAAAAGCCCACGCCACCTGGTTCTTGACTTAAATTAATGCCACCTGGCGTTTAATTAAAAACCTCTGCGATTTTAAAAAGCTACACCCTTTTCATTGTCCATCATCCACGTTTTACCATAGAGAAATCGAGGTGTCAACTTGTAACAGTTGGCTTGGAACACAAACACTACTACTAGATTAAAGTTCCTTTGAGTCCACCAAAAGACAATACATCAACACAAGAGCAGTTAATAAAGAAAACAAAGGCACAAACATTACATTTCCCCACCGTCTCAACCATGTCAAATAGTCCAACACTCATCTCTGTATTTCCTGGTAGGAAGTCTGAAATCTACGAAAAAAACAAGAAAATATAAACCTTCCTTCAAAATGCAAAAATAAAATTTCCATGATTTTAGCTCTTACCGGATTGTAGTGACTGGTATTCTGGCCTTGTGGAGAATTTTGGTGATCTGCTCGATGTTCATGGATTTTCCCACAAACTAAGCAGCACCACCCAAAGATTTTCCTTGTTAGTGTAAACTTTATAAACAGAAACATTTACATAATTAAAAACAATGGTCTCTGCTTGACAAACTGCTCTCTCTTTTCTTTAAACCAGTTACATCCAAAACATTTTCATTATTGCCTGATAAATCAAAGGAACCACTCTTAAAGGAAAAGGCCACCCCAAATGCTGAGGGAAGCCATTTTAAAGAACAATGTGCAGGTTGAATTGGTAACTGTATAAATACCTAATGTGGTCGAAGTGGTCTTTTAAAAACACATATGTAGGAAATTGCTATGTTAAACAAAACCTAAAGCAGGATTTTGATGAATCTGTGCCCATAATAAGCCAGACTCTGTCTGGCTAGCAACGTATCATATGACATAGGCAGAGGCAAAAATGAGTTCTCGCTCTGCTCTCTCATTGCGGTTGTCGATGTAGTTAGAGCAGTTTTGAGAGACAGAGCAAGATATAGAGAAAGATTTACAGTAGCCATAATCATAAGAGCTAGGGTTCGTCATCACCGTCCATAGTAATTTGAGCATGAACTTGATCAGACCTTCTCACGTTACGTCACTTCCAGTCTATAAAATATATGGTCATATACACTGCTCAAAAAAATAAAGGGAACACTAAGATAACACATCCTAGATCTGAAAAAATGAACTAATCGTATGAAATACTTCGTCTTTACATAGTTGAATGTGCTGACATCAAAATCACAAAAAAATTATAAATGGAAATCAAATTGATCAACCCATGGAGGTCTAGATATATAGTCACACTCAAAATCGAAGTGGAAAACCACAATACAGGCTGTTCCAACTTTAATGAAATGTCCTTAAAACAAGTCAAAATGAGGCTCAGTAGTGTGTTTGGCCTCCACATTCCCGTATGACCTCCCTACAATGCCTGGGCACGATCCTGATGAGGTGGCGGAAGGTCTCCTGAGGGATGTCCTCCCAGACCTGGACTAAAGCATCCGCCAACTCCTGGACTGTCTGTGGTACAACGTGGCGTTGGTGGATGGAGCAAGACATGATGTTCCAGATGGGCTTAATCCGATTTCAGGTCTGGGGAACGGGCAGGCCAGTCATAGCATCAATGCTTTCCTCTTGCAGGAACTGCTGACAAACTCCAGCCACATGAAGTCTAGCATTGTCTTGCATTAGGAGGAACCCAGGGCCAACCGCACCAGCATATGGTCTCACAAGGGGTCTGAAGATCTCATCTCGGTACCTAATGGCAGTCAGGCTAGCTCTGGCGAGAACATGGAGGGTGGTGCGGCCCCCCAAAGAAATGCCACCCCACACCATTACTGACCCATTTGAGTTAGACATTTTGGGTTTTCATGAGCTGTATGCCAAAATAATCAGTATTAAAACAATAAATGACCTGAAATATTTCAGTTGGTGTGCAATGAATCTAAAATATATGAAAATTAAATTTTTATCATTACATTATGGAAAATAATTAACTTTATCACAATATGCTAATTTCTTGAGAAGGACCTGTATATGTTAACATTTTATTTATGTATGACCATTATCAGATTTCTGTATGGGTAGACCTGGAAATGTCCTTGGCTTTGCTACAGAGGTGTCCATCTGGGTTTAGCATGGTCTTTTCTGTAGAAATGCAAATGTCCTAGCACACAGGTCAAGGAAATGGATTAAAAAACTGTGTCAGTTTTTTTATTTTTATCAAAAACGCACAGGAAATAAAATAAAATAATCAGCAACTCTCATTGATTGGTCAAAAACATTTGGGATTTGTCAAGTTAGACAGATAGAAATAAAAGATATGAAAGACCACCACATCATAAATGGTAACTATCCTGCCTTTTACCAGAACATTTTCAATTAACTTATCTTTGGAATTATAGAAAGTCAAGCCATAAGTAGCCTTCACATTTTGTAAGGTTTGCCTTGAAACACGAAAACCATACATTAAAATAAAAACTTAAAGTTTTGTTCTTGAGTTTTTTGATGAATACAACAGAACATACAATATGTACTATACAGTAGATCCTTGAATTTTGATGAGCATACAGATAAAAGCAATAGATAGTTCTGAAATGCATGTGCTGTGAACAGAATTTGGACCAGTCTACTGTATGTATACAGCTAACACAAGAATCCCAAGAGTCCCTGTTTTGCCCACACACAGCTCCATGGACGTAGGTGTGATCAACAGGATCCCCCAACCATATACAATAACCACTAAACTTTACATAGAAGTGTATTGTCTTAGCATTTCAGTCTAACATATCAAACATTAGCATCCCAAAAATGGAGTCCTAAGCATTTTTGTGAGACACAATTCTTCTGATTAACTTGAGACATGTTCTTGCTCAATGTATAATTTCAAATAAAGCACAACATCATTCTCTTACACAGATGAATGTAATAGGTTCCTTACCTTCTTTGTTGATAAGGTGACTGCTGTTAGATCCAGTTTTTATCCTGTGACCCACCCAATATATTTAAGCCATTTTCTCTCGTGCACAGTCTTGGACTCTTTCCAACTGATCAACTTACAAGACTTGGTAGATTTGATTAGTAAAATGAAGCTATACTCAAGCCCTCTGAATCTTTTACCTTCTCAACTCTTTGTAAAAGTTTTACCCACTATTTGCCCGGCTGTTTTAGCGATTGTAAACACGTCATTATTGACAGGGTGTGTTCCCTCCTATTTTAAGCATGCTACTGTAACGTCCCACCTTCCTGCCCCTGAATAATACCTGGACATTTGATGTTGGTGTGTGTAGTCTTCTATTAGTTTCTGTCTATATGTGTTTTAGTTCCCATAGCCTCTACTGCCATCTTGTGTAATTCTACTGTCATCAGCCCTAGGTCCAGAATTCTATGTCCATGTAATTAGTCCCAGCTGTGTCTTGTTTAGTTCTTGTCTTATTTAAACCCCCCTGTGTGTCTTTTCCTTTGTTGGGTCATTGAACAATAATGGTCACGTTCTTGTTCTTGCTTGTTCCAGAGACCCCTACTCGTGAGTAAATTTCAGAGTTTTGGTTAGCCAGTTCTACTTTTGTTTATATTTTATGCTGGTCTCCCCTTTAAAGGATCAAAGTACCTTTTGTTTGTTTCTGTATAGTATATTCAGTTAGGCGTGCTACATTAGATTGATCCATGTCCTTGGTTCGGTTTCTACCATCATTCCTTCATTAAAAGTTCTATTTGGAAACTACACTTGTGTGCTCTCTAACCTCCTGACAACCAAGTTTTGACAGCTACCATCCAGCCCATATTAAAGAACCGTGAAACTGCTCTGCCCAGCAATTACAGGCCCTATATACAAGCTCCTGTTTTGGTCTAATATTTTAGAGTAGGTTGTGGCTATCAAACTAACTGCTGTGCTGGAGAGATAATTAACACATATATATATATATGAAACATTTCAAACGAATATGATAAATAAAAAAAGGGATTCGGAAACAGCACTCTACAGAAACTGCTCTTCTGAGGGTTTCTAATGATATTTTAATGTCCTCCGGTATAGGTGATTGTTCGGTGTTGGTACTTCTTGACATTAGTTCAGCATTTGACAGAGTAGACCATTACATCCAGATCAAAGGTTTACAGGATTGGATATGTATCAGAGTCCACTCCACTATCCTGTGGTGTCCCACAGGGCTCAGTTCTGGGGCCCCTGCTTCTTTCCTTTTATCTGCAGCCCCTGGAACAGATCATAAGTTGATCAAATATTGCCTACCACTTATGCAGATGATAATCAGCCTCAAATTTCATTTAAACCTGGTGAGACCTCCAGTTTATCTAGGCTTCTAGACTGTCCACATGTTATTAATGGTTAGCATTAAATTCATTACAGTTTAATGCGTATAAGACAGATATTTTAATTCTTCCCCCAGAAAAAGTTGTCCCAACAATTCTACAAGGTATTGGGCCTCTTACATCTGCAGTCCAGACTAACCTGCACCACTTCAGGGTGATTTTTGATAAATTGACTCTGTTTGATACTCATGTAAAGCAGCTGACAATAATGAGTTTTTTCCATCTCAGAAACTGTAAACTGAGATCTGTAGTTTCTACTTCGATGTTCACACATGGATTCATCTTGTCCCATATGGACCACATGTAACTCACTATTCATTGCACTCAGTAAGTCTGCCCTCAATCACCTTCAATTCATCCAAAACACTGCTGCAAGGCTACTGACTAGGTCATCTAGACAGTCTTACATCACCCCTGTTCTACAGTCCCTCCATTGGCTACCTGTGAAATATAGGATTCAGTTCACCATTACATACAGAGCTCTGCATGGTCAGTCACCTGCATATACTGTCCATTTCACTCAAGCATTAGCCAAGCACAACCTTGAAGCACTCACTACCTTGGAATCAAACATGTACATTTGCCACGCAGACAACACTTTCTTTAGTGTTGTCAAATGAAAAGTTATAATCAAATATTTACAAAATATTTTGTGAGATACTGTATATCTAGGAGTGTTTGATGGGAGATTTATGACCCGACGAAGATCATTGTAGGATCGAAACCTTGTCTGTTTATCTGTGTGTTTTATAATAAAATTACACAGGAGCATTACTGAGTTGCAGACGTTTGCCTTTTTTTATAGTTACATTTTTCTGTCCTGCACCTATACAAGTGGATGTGCAATATTCATTGTATTTATTGTTACTGACCTATTGCAACCCCACTCATTTATACGTCCCTTAAGGTCAAATAAGTTTAATCTATTGACAGTTCCTCGTACCCGTCTTAAAACTCGTGGGGACCACCCTTTTGAGTTGGTAGGACCGAGAATGTGGAACGGTCTGCCTCCTACATTACAATTTGCTGTCTCTGAGGACTCTTTTAAAAATCAGCTGAAGACTTATTTTTATACAGGCCTTAGGATGAGTTCTTCAATATCTGATTTCTCTTTTAATCTGTGTGTAACAGGTGTCCCAGGGCATTCCATTGAACTGAGATAAGGACTCTAGTGGATTGACTGCATTAGTGCATGTATACATCTTTATGCTTGATTATGTTTCATTCTAGGCCAGTGCTATTGGACTGTTATGTTGAGTTCATGTCATGTGTATTATGTATTGTGGAGTTGTGGCGCCATCCCTTGTTCACCTAGAGCAATTCAGGGTTTGTTTGAGCTAATTAGGTTTTGCTTTCAGCCCGTGGCTCTATATATGCTCTGGGGGAACAAAGGACTGGTGCAATTCATTGATGATTGTTGCAGTTTGGATTTCCCTATGTTGCTAGTTATTGTATAACAGATGGACTTTGGAATATGCTGACTTATTGTGCCTTCACTACTAAGTGTCATAATTATCTATCGTGATTATTATACACCACAGAACTCTACTCTGTCTGGTCTCTCTCCTTCCTTTACATCGCCAATCCGTGACACATTTGTATTTGTTAATAGCACTTTGTGATTTTGTATCTGGGAAAAGTGCTCTATAAATTAAGTAAGTTAATTAATGTAAGTTTACTTACTTAGCACCAGGAATTATTTTGTTCATTGTACACTCAGAAAAATAAAAAATGACTTCAAATCACAAACTACTCTTTCTACATTCACAAAGCTAACACATACCAACCAATGGATGTAGAGAATTTTGAGATAGGAAAAGAGAAACACATTTACAGCGATTATGGACAAATTAACATGCACTTAGTCTTAGGCAGAGATGTATAGTAACGAAGTAGATTGTCTTCACTACCGAACTTATTTACTAAAAGGCTGTATCTGTACTCTACTAGAGTATTATTTCTTTTACTTTTACTTCAGTACATATTTTCGAAGAGTTTAATACTTTTACTCCAATACATTTTTTATGTGCTGCATTGTTAAGCGTTACAATTATAAAAAAGTTACAAATCTTTCAACCCACATTATCACCGCAAGAGCTGTAGATGACTCTGTCACCAGGTTTGATGAAACTGGCTCATCATTACTGAGCAAATCATGCAGACCGTGCGTGCTCCCACTTTGCTCTGCTGCCTGCCTCAATTGAGAACACTTGAGCTTTTTGTTCCTTTCAAGATGGAAGAACCATAAACAACAACACCTCCAACTTTAAGTGATTGTGAGGAAGGTGTCCACCTCTGGCCCTATTTAGAGTCCATGTTTTCATTTTTGGGAATGAAAGACAATTCATATAGAATGAAGTGCTTACTCTGCTTTCCGAAAGATTGCGAAATAATGGGCTTCAAAAATTCACTGTAGAATTTGAAGAAACATATCAAGGTTACAAATATAATGCACATATCACAACAGCCAACCAAAGATTTCTAACTTCCTAAATATGGCTGCTTTATGCATACCCATTTAAGAAGGGAATTGAGAAAAAAAGCACAAGCAGGAAGAGAGGGGAGGGATGCTTTAGAGGGGGAAGGGTCAGACATGTTCTACACAAAAATTTAATATCTAAATATAAGAAAAAAAAACTTTAGTGAGAAGATTCAGACTATAAACAGGTGAAATTAACTGCCAGTGGGGTAAGACAATTACACTTGGTAAGATTTCTTGAAATAAGAAAAAATATCTAGGCTCTAGAAAAGTGAGTAATCACTTGAAATAAGTGTAAAACACTCAATCCAGGCACTCTTATTAAGTCAAATAAACTTAAAACTAGCTTATCAATCAAGTTTCTTTCTGAATTAGAGTGAACATATC
>JACXGM010002500.1:0-32911 GCA_016801145.1 Umbra pygmaea
AATAAGACATTATTAGTGTCCATTAGGAAGTTCAATCCATTGTTTATGGCCTGACCAGCCGCGGGAAAACCGTTACTCTGAGTGACGCGGTGCGTGAGTTTTAAAATAGTAGTTTTTGACAATCAAGTGCCACCCCAAATAAAAGACTGGCCCAAGCTGGCCCCCCCAGAAATAATGTCCTGGCTACGCCCCTGCTCACAATGACATTCTAGGGCTATAGGTTATTGTCATTCGGCATATAATGCACCCCATATTCATAGTGAAGATACGTTTATTCCACTCGATAAAGGTTATTTAACACGAGGCTCAACATCTATGAGACTTACAATACACTAATTGACCCGACACGACTGAAACCATATGAATGTAACACTACGGATTATTAAACGCACTTCCAGGTTTACCACGCACACTCGAATGCACAGCCCACTAAGACCCCTGAATCTGAACCACAGACCTTATATATACGATCTGCACATGCTTCACACCAGTAGTGATCTAAAACAAGCAGTAATAATTAACAAGTACTAACAGGTCTGGCGCCAGAATGAAGTGTCTGTATATCTCCCCCTACATGAATACAAATACAGTACATGCACTAAACCCCGTTAAGAACCTTTAACGCTAGGGATGGGCCGATACCACTTTTTTATGGAACCAGTACAAGTACAGAGTATTTCATTTTGGGTACTTGCTGATACGAGTACCGATATGAGAACTTTAATGAACTATGCCAAATGTCACATTTATCAAGCTAAAATCTGCTATATCTTAGATGTTGATCAGCCAATTCAAATGTAGAAAAGTAAATATTCCTACATGTCCAGAAGAACATCAATTAAATTGCAGGTCAAGAATGTGTAATATTAATTAGATGTCAATGGTTTACGACTCCTTCCCTAAATAAGTGAGAGAAACACGTTTGTAAACGCGAACGCAATAGACGTTTGTGTTCGAATTTGCCCTAACTAAGCATTGCAGAAGTTGTGTAAGATGGAAAAGTCTGTTTGAAGTGACTTTCTCCAAAACAGGGATAATTACCTAATCATATTATTCTGTTAAGGTATTTTATTGTTTTATTATAATTGGTACACAATTAGCTGTCCTATCAATGTAATCTATTGAACAAAATGTAAATAGGCTACATCGTATTTCTTTAAATATATAAAAATCCATCAAACTCACCAAAGATGCTCATTATTTGAAAGCGAAGTCCTTTCTCTTTTAAAAAGTGTTCTATGATGCTTTTGTACAGCACATCTTTGCGTTAACTTCCAATAAAATATCTTGCCCAGTGCTGAGAGTAGATCCTGCCCAGTCCTATATTCGCCACCAAAGTAACTTCTTCACCTCCATCTGCCATTCTGCTAAAAGTAAAAAATCTAACAATCTAAAAATTGAAATTTTAAAGAAATCGGAGAAGGGAGAGCTAAGCTAGTTGTTGTGCGGATGGCGAACTTCAACTGCCCCTCCTGTCAGCAACAGAAACGATGCTGACGTAAGGCTAGGCCGGCAGAAACGCATTACTTGGTCAAAGAACACACCCAACATGGTAAAGTCGAAATCTGATTGGTTAAAAATATGACAATCAACAACATGGTCCTGATGGGCTTCAACAGCAGACGGCATTCACTCAGAATTCTGAATGCCCCAGTCTACTCCGAGACAACACAGATGAAAAAATCGTATTGGATAAAAGCTTTCATTTATATGAGCTGCGCTAAAAGCAAGGCAACTGAAAAGAACATACTGTAGCAATGAAATCACCATATAGACTATTTTAAATGAACTTTAAAAAAATATATTAAAGAAGTACAAAAATACATTTCTGATTATCTTTGGGCCTGCAGAGAAGGCCTTGCCACTGCTCATAACAAAGCGTCGAAACCGTAACGTTTGCATGCATTTGGTACACTCAGGCACCAAATGAATAAACACAATGTCGGCATGGCACGGTAAACAATTCTGTAACACACGATGCAAATTACTACACACATCGTGCATGTGTTACACACTTTGGCCAATGATGAAACACTCTGCAGTCAGCACATCCATTCAATAGTTATAACACACACGACATTAGCAACACTCCTGCACATATCGTAAAACACTTAACCTGTAACTGAACACCAATCAGTCACTATATATAATTCAGGTATGAGCACCTGTCGTGAGACAATCGTGAATATGGAGGCTGAAGGACCAAGGGGAAGGAGAAGATGAGGAAGAGATGGGAAGAGGGAGAGGAGAAAGAGGAAGAGATAGAGGAAGAGACTCTGGTAAAAAAAAACGACATCGGGACTGAAACATCATCGGCCAAAGGGCCATTGAAAATGTTGCCGGGCAGTACGGGGGCAACATCACCATGTGTGCAGCCATTAGTGGTCAGGGGGTCATCCATCACCATGCCACCCTGGTTCCCTACAACACTACACACGTACTGACATTTCTGCATGCACTACATGCCGCGGACACATAGGACCAACCAGGGCAGCCCATGTTCGTTGTCATCTGGGATAATGTCAGTTTCCACTGGGCTGCTCTGGTCCGGGAATAATTCGCCAACCACAACCATTTCATGGTGCTGTACATGCCCAGTTATTTCCCGGTCCTCAACCTGATAGGGGAATTATTTTCGGCATGGCGGTGGAAGGTCTATGACCAATACACATCCACGCGTGCTGCTACTGCGAGCAATGGAGGAGGCATGCGGAGACATCGAGGTGGGCTCGATCCACGGGTGTAGTTATCAAACATCTCAGTCCTACGTTAAGTGAAGTGTAGGACTAAATCTTAAGTGTCCGTCTTAAGCTGGATTCACACGAGACACGGCAACAACAAAAAACGTACAGCATCGTAATGCAGACACACTTGTACACTGCAATCAACATCGTAATCAATCTTCCGCATCTACGAGATAGTGGGCAACATTGCATACAACTGTCCATCTCCAGCAAGGCGACTGGCAGAAGCTGTTTTCCATTTAGTATTCATTGACAATACGAAAACTATCTACTGAACTGTCAAAGCTTGTCTTGCAATCTCACACACCCATAGATGAAAGCGACATATTGGCTCTGTCTCGGAGGTAAATTAACTTCCGGTTCTGGCATCGTACGCAAAGCACCACAAAAGTTGGATTATTTCAACTCTTGCGACACCTGCGGCACCGCATCCACATTTTGCCGGTTCCGGTAGATTTGCCGCAGCGGTGCGCATTGATTCCTATTGAAATTAACGGACTTCCGCCGCGATGCAACCAGTTTGCCGGACCTGGTGTGAATCCAGCTTTAGAGCTGATCCACAACACTTTGCTGTGCCACAAATGGGATTTTGGATGACGACAGGCAAGGACCAATCACTGAATAGATGGATTTTCAAGAGAATCCATTATGAACAACAAATTGTGTTGGAAATGTTGGAAATTTTTCCAACACTTTTTCACAATTTCTTAAATACACATTTCAAATCAGTGTGCTGTTAGTTGTAAATGATGTAATCATAGCCACCATGGAATCCAAAAGAAACGAACTGGAGGGAAGAATAAACAATACTGCTTGCTGAATTAGTGGAGAATGTGGAATCCCTCTGCACCACACTTTGTGTGATACGGTGTGCCCTGTGAAGGGATACGACATTACAACCTTACTTATTGCCTTACTTATCGCCTACAGTGTTCTATTAATAAACTATGAAACAATTGTGTTAATATTAGCTTACAAATTAGACTACCTGTTGTAGTTCATTTGGGCTTATGAAGTGGCATATGTAAAGGGGTGAGCAGCCAAGAACATGAAGGGTATCCTTTATCTCCTATTAGATGACACTCCGGTGGCAGAAAGTGCCTTTCAAACAGCTGCTTCAGGCGACTTTCATTCAATATCCACGCGTCATTGGTAGACCCAGACCATTTGGGTACCACATCCAAAATATTGTAGTCTGCATCAAACTCAACGTGTGTTGATGCTGTGGTACCTCTTCTTGTTCATATAAACATTCTCGTTGACATTCTTGGTCTTATTGATGGTTGTTATGGCCGAAATCATCAGCATTGCAAATGAAGCATCATCACCACCTTCAATTCATCTGAAAATGATTTGCTGCGTAAAGACACTGATGAAATGACGTCCCTCACTCAGTTGCTGGCAAAGATGATGCTTGCTCTCTCCAAACAATACTGTTTAATTAACTGTGCAACATCAAACAATTAAAAAACATTATTTCAAAGTGTATGTATGTATGTAATGTATGTATTTATGTATGTATTTATATATGTATGTATGTGCATACACACACAGTGGGGAGAACAAGTATTTGATACAGTGCCGATTTTGCAGGTTTACTTGCCCTGACTGTCTGTTTTGGGTTGTTGTCATGTTGGAAGACCCAGCCAAGACCCATCTTCAATGCTCCTTCTGAGGTAAGAAGGTTGTTGGCCAAGATCTCGCGATACATGGCCCCATCCATCCTACCCTCAATACGGTGCAGTCGTCCTGTCACCTTTGCAGAAAAGCCTCCCCAAAGAATGATGTTACCACCTCCATTCTTCACGGTTGGGATGGTGTGCTTGGGGTTGTACTCATCCTTCTTCCTTTAAACACGGCGAGTGGATTTTAGACCATAAAGCTCTACTTTAGTCTCATCAGACCACATGACCTTCTGACTAGAACCGCAAAATCTGAACATATTACCCCAATTCTAGCCTCTACACTAGAATAATTCTAGCCCATTAAGACTAGGGCTGATTTCAAAGTTTTACTATTGACCTACAAAGCACTATTTGGTGCTACCATACATACATTCACGTACATTGAATGAAACCTTTATTGTCCTGGGGAGAATTTGTTTTGCACTCACTGGAGCCACATTGAACATTGCATAGGCATAGACAACAATAAATAACAATAACAATAAAAACTACACCAAACATCCAACAACATTGAAGACAAGGACAATACAAAAACAGAAGAAAAATAAATAAACAGAATATAAACAACAACAACAATGCAGCAATGGTGGTGACATGCAGTCAATGGCTAAGATTAATCAAATCAAATCAAAATCAAATCAAACTTTATTCGATAAACATTTAAATAAATAATCATAATGCACCTTACAAAATGTTTATGTTTCTGATCTGTTCAGTAGCTGAATGCTCCTTGGCACAAATTATGTACTAGCACTTTTGGTTTTTGTTAAGGGCAATCGAAATCTACGTCCAGAAGGGAGAGGGGAAAACTCTGAGCAAAGTGGGTGGGATGGATCATTAAGTATCCTCAGCCAGATTATGTTCACAAGTTGCTGGCTTCCTTACTGTTCCTAGAATTTGTAAACAAACAGCTGGTGGAAGGGCTTTCTCATATATAGATCTAATTCTGTGGAATAATCTGCCAACCCATGTGAGAGATGCAGACTCAGTCTAAATATTTAAGTCTATGCAGAAGACTCATCTCTTCAGTAAGTTCTATGGTATAGTGTAGTCTGGCCCAGGGGGCTAAAAGAGAACGGCAGCACTGTTGATGAACCGCCCATGCTGGCTTGCCAGGTAGGAAAACAAGGACAAACCACACATTCATGACAGAAGCTCACAGTAATTAAAAGCTAAAGAAAAAATATATGTTTTAAGAGAGGATTTAAAAACAGTTAGAGATTGAGCCTCTCTGATGTAGACCGGAAGGCTGTTCCACAGCCTAGGGCCAGCAGTCGCAAAGGCTCTTTCCTCTCTATTCTTTAACTGTGATCTGGGGACAGACAAAGTCTCTGATCACCAGAGGTGGAAAAAAAATATTCTACTTAAGTAAAAGTACTGTTAAGTAAAATTACTTTTATAAAAATCTACTCAAGTAAAACTAAAAAGTAGCTCATTTGAAATGTACTCTCAGTAAATGTTACTTAGTTACTTTTTTAACCTCCAAAAATAACATTTATATTGATTTAATATCTTAATCATAATTATTATAGGCCTGTTTGTTTGACAGATACTTGTTATATTAAATCGCAGTATTTTGATAAGGGAACAAAGCCATGTTGTGCTTTCAATTTTTGTTTATTTGCCAGATATTTTGCCAAAGCAAAACAACGTTAGTTTTATGTTAAAATTAGAAGTTTTGAGAATGTTTGCACTTTATTATTATTAGACTATGACGGTTGTCTTGTTGTGTACAGTATGCATTTTTGATGAATGAGGGCGGTCAGCGCTAATCTCCTGTGACTACTTCAACCAGGGCTCGCGGCTTATCTTTTTCCTCCTCATCCCAGTACCGTCCCAATGTCCAATTTCAACCGTCCCGAACTGAACACCAAAATTACTCAATATCATTTACAGGTCTTTGAAATGTAGAGTGGAACTGACAGCATTAACTACTTTTCAGATTTGAAGCAGACACCCTAGCAAACAGACACCCTAGCGTTCAAAGGTTTGGGGTTTTGATAGAAATTTATACCATTCAGGAAGGTGGCATTAAGTTGATCAGAAATTATAGGCAAGAAATTATTAATTACTAATGAGCTACGTAGAAGATTTCATCATTAGGACACTGCAGAAATGGCAGCTGAAAATGTTGCTTTGCAGTTGTATGTGAATAATTGATCATAAATCAGTAATTTCTAACAGAGATAGACCTTTTTAACACTGGTAATGTCTTGGATATATATTTGTATACATTTAATGCAGCCCTGGTGAAAGAAAGTATACATTTTTGTCAAAACCTGAACAGTTCTGGGAACCCCAAACTTTTGAACACAAGGGGATGTATAATATTTGTTATTCTCTAAAACCAGCCTCATATGAGGTTTTATGGAATTCAATGATTTGGAGTAAGACAGTATAAATTGCAATTAGACTGTTAGGGAATAGTAAAGAATCACACTTTTGTGAAAATTCTACGAAGGTATAGAAACTTATCACATTAAGTTTTCCTTAAGGATCAAAAATACCAAGCCCTAAAATATGTTTCCCCTTCTATGACAGTGGAAAGTTTACAAGAGAAAAATAGTATTTGTAACGAATGGCAGGGCCAGAGATTCATGGTGCACCAGCCCATTTTGTGATGGGGTAAATAGTAACTCCAAATAATCTAACCGTTTTACTTGTGTTATTTACTACTGTACATATTTCATTTATTTATTTATTTATTCATTTATTTATTTACAGAGACAACTTAAATGTATATGCGAACACTATTGAACAAAACATCCTCAGTAATTAGACGACTACAGTAAATACAGAGACATTGACCAAATAAGGTAAATGTTAAGTTTGAAGAATGAGGTTATATTCATAGATGCCTCCTACGTCACTACTAAATAGAACGCTGCCATATTCACGACCGATCTCGCCCAGTATGGCTGCCCACACTGCCCAATTGAATGAGAGAGAAAGACAGAGATATCTGGAGAAAATTTCAATTTTAGGCTTTGGTCCTCATATGTTACCCCCAGTTTTCTTTTGTCCCTTATTATCTGCCCCAGGCTTGCCCCAATTGGCTTTCCATGATATATATATTTATCTTGTGCATTACCCCTCCCCGTACAGTGGTGATAGCTTGAAGGCTTTCAAGAGTACGGATGCGTATCAATACGCTGTGGCTGGATGGGTGAAAGACGTCAAAGTGCAGCACCTGGCCACCAAGGACATATATTTAATTGTGGGAAATGTAAGTATTATAAAGAAAAAAAATCGAATTATGATTTGAATAGTAGTTTAATCTGACTAGCTAGGTAGCGAGTTGTTAGCTAAATGGTAACAGCTAGCATGCTACCACTCATGTTAGTGCCGCTTAGCTCCCGGCTAGCTGTCATTAATCTGGATAATGTTCTTTAATGTCAGATTGTTTATACTCATTGAAAGAACATGAAGGGAAGGGAATCGAGGAGATTGTGACTTTATGTAAACAGTTTGTGGTGGGCAGAGTTAAGTAACAAGCAGTGATGCCGGTAATGCATTACTTAGTAACGCATTACTCTAATCTGACCATTTTTACCAGTAACGAGTAATCTAACGCGTTACTATTTCCAAACCAGATTAAAGTTACTTATCCAAATCACTGTGCGTTACTGTCATTTTCCTTAGTAAAAAATATATATTTTTACTTTCTTCTTGCGTCTCCGGGAGTAAAGTCACATATGCGACAAATCACGTTTTCAGCAAGAGGACAGTCGGAGCCGGTGGTTTGCCTAGCAACACTTATGCCAGCAACACAAACTCAGATTTTCCTTTTCAAAATAATATCGCTAGTAATTCAATATAATCTTTGTTAATTCATTGCAAAGATAGGTAGTGTGTCCACGTTCATGTGTTGCTAAAATTAGAGTCTGTCGGATAAAACAGACTCTAGTGAATGTTTTACAAATGTAATCATGTTTTCACATGAGACACTGACAATATATTCAATCAAATTGTGTGTACAAAGTATTTGTTAATCTTATTAATAAAAAGTTAGAATGTTAAATTATTTTTTTCCCATCATATACTCTTTAATGTTTCTTTACACACAGTACAATTGCATTTGGTTACAATTCACTAGATTTATAATGAATTAACAATGATTAATGCAGTGAATTAAAACTAGCGCTATTATTTTGAACACAAAAACATAAAAAATAATTTATTAGTTACATTTATACACAATGTAGATAATAAATAGTAAGTTTCCATTACAGTGTTAACAGTTAAATATGTCAAGTCAAGAAAGTCTGTCATTATTTCATTTTATAAAACCAAGTATTTATGTTAAGTGAAGTCAAGAAAGGCTGTGTTTATTTTATTTTTTATAAAAACATGTATTCAACATAAAATGTCAGGAGATACATTGTTGATGTTACTGTTAAAAATGCACTTCCAATAAAGTGTTGGCAAAACCGGTTGTCATTTTTATGTTGAGGCGGTGGGGGTGTTGTCGGCAGCTGCTGAATGTAACTAATAAAGTAACTTGTAATCTAACTTAGTTACTTTTAAAATCAAGTAATCTGTAAAGTAACTAAGTTACTTTTTAAAGGAGTAATCAGTAATCAGATTACTTTTTTAAAGTAACTTTGGCAACACTGGTAACAAGTTACTTTTACATTTGTTCAAAGTAATCCAGTTACTGCAATCCTTTTAAAAAGTAATTTACCCAACTCTGGTGGTGGGTTACTCTGATCATTGTTGAGGCTGTCAGTGCTGCTAGTGATCACTTCAGCGTTCTGCTATAGCTTTAGCTAGCTAGCTGTTCAGTTTTAGTGCTAGCTACCTGGATTGGCCTACAGGTTCACAGAAGTTCTAGCAACTATTATTATGCTATCCATTACAGCAATAGTAGGAGAATTAGCATTTGGAAAAATATTCACTATTTACTAGTTTGTTCTTCACTTCACGGGTTCATCATTCACAGGCTCTTAACACTAAACCAACATGGCCATGGATAGTGGTGCAGGAGGAAGGGACTGTCGTCAATGCACACTGCACTTGTATGGCAGGGCTGAAAGAGGTGTGCTCCCACGCTGCAGCACTAATGTTCTCACTCCTAGCTGCTGTTGAGCGCAGAGAGGGACAGGCATGCACAGACAAAGACACCATAACATGAAACCATCCACTGATGAGCTTAAGCTGTTTTTTGAACAGCTCCATCTCAGTGAAAACCAGGAGGTCATCGCTAAGAAAAGTGCCATTTTGTCAGTTGTTGAAGGCTATTCTATCAGATACTCTCACGTTATCCTCTGTTGTATCAAATGTAGAGACAGGTGCGAAGGTTGCAATCATCAAAATACCTTTTATTTGTAATAAATCAAAGACTGCCGCGTGGGGCAAAACCTATACAACATCAAGCAGGACACATAACCGAAAACATTGACTGACAAGGGAGGAAAGCAAACACACAACCTAAATACTGACGAGGACTAAACAGGAAACAGCTGGGGACCAATTAACAATGACATAATCTAAATCATAATCTAAAGCAAGACATGGAACAGACACAAGAGGGAGCCAAAACACAATACAAGAGGGAGCAAGGGAAGAAACACAGGGAATAAACTAAATGAGAGTCCCTACCGGACGTTACAGAACCCCCCCCCCCAAGTCCACAACTCTGGGGTGGGCAAAACCAAGGGGACCTGGGCAAGAAGGGTAGAGGGCCCGGGGTCAGGAGGGACAAAGGGCGGCCCGGGGTCAGGCAGTTCAGGTGGCGGCCAGGGGCAAGGCAGTGCAGGCGGCGGCCAGGGGCAAGGCAGTGCAGCGGGCCCTGGCCCAAGCAGGGTGTCTGGGAGCCCTGTCACAGGCAGGGTGTCTGGGAGCCCTGTCACAGGCAGGGTGTCTGGGAGCCCTGTCACAGGCAGGGCGTCTGGGGGTCCGGAGGCCGGCGTCGTCAGCGACGGGGGTCCGGAGGCCGGCGTCGTCAGCGACGGGGGTCCGGAGGACGGCGTCGTCAGCGACGGGGGTCCGGAGAATGGTGTCGTCAGCGACGGGGGTCCGGAGGACGGCGTCGTCAGCGACGGGGTTCCGGAGGGGGGTCCGGACGTCAGCGACGGGGGTCCGGAGGGGGGTCCAGACGTCAGCGACGGGGGTCCGGAGGGGGGTCCGGACATCAGCGGCGGCTGAGACGGAGGTCCGGAGATCAGCGGCGGCTGAGGCGGGGGTCCCGACTCCTCCCAGTAGGCGTCATCGCCAAACCCTGGTGGCGGAGGGAGGAGTAGGACTTCCAGGTCGGTGGCAAGGAGGGGCCCAGGTTGTTGGCAGACTGCTGTAGGCTCAGGTGGTGGGCAGACTGCAGCCGAAGGCTCAGGTGGTGGGCAGACTGCAGCCGAAGGCTCAGGTGGTGGGCAGACTGTAGCCGAAGGCTTAGGTGGTGGGCAGTCTGCAGGAGGCGGCTGTCGCCACCCCACATAGCCTCCCCCGAAAAGCGACTTGGGGAGACTGTCCACCACAGGGAGCGGGAAACCCCTTATAAGGGCTGGCATCTCCTCCTCCTCACTATCATACCTGGGGTGGTCGGCCATCTGGTGTTGGTCGGCCATCTTGTGGTGGGGAACCCTAACCGTCTGACGGGGAGCCCTATAACGGGAACTACCACCCTGAACCACTGGCTAGGCGTCCTCACAAGTGACCTGGGGGCAACTACTGGGACACTAACCGGGGCAATAACAGGTGCCCTAACTGGGGCTGAAACTGGGGCACAAGGGGGTCTAGCCTGAAAGCTAGAGGGCCAAGCCCTCAGACGGGGGGCCCTATACAGCGGACCACGTCCCTGAACCTGAGAGCTAGTGGGGCTAAGATAGCTAGCCTGTACATGATGAGAGCTAGCCTGGGGACTATGAGAACTAGCCTGGGGACTATGTGAACTAGCCGGGGGGCTGGGAAAGTTAGCCTGTTTGCTAGTAGAGGTAGCCTGGGTGCTGTGAGAGCTAGTCTGCCTGCTAGGGAAACTAGCACTCAGACGGGGGGCCCTATTCTGTGGACCACGGCCCTGAACCTTAGAGCTAGGCAGAAACAAGACAGAGCTAGAGGAGATGCCAGCAGAACGGCTAGCTTCTAACCTGGCTACACTAGCCTGGGAGCCAGTAAGGGGGGTGCTAGCCTGACTACTACCAGAGCTATTAGCATTAGCCTGAAAGCTGACTGGCTTGTCCTCTATGCTAGCTGGGGTAGCCTGTGTGCTAATCGGGAGGCTAAGAGGAGTAGGCCGAGAGCTAGCGGAAGTACTCATAGTCAAACGGGGGTTCTTTTTAGACTGCCTACCCTGAACCTGACAATGAAGGGGAAAGCTAGAAGACGGAAGGGTGCAGAGGGGGCTAGCCGGCCTGCTAACGGGGGTTAGCCTGTGAGCCAGTCCAACCCCAGTCCTCCTCTGTGTCCCCGAAGACAATTTCCTCTTCCTCCTCTTCCTCCCACAACATCCACTCTTCCTCTACTCCGTTCCAATAGCCCTTACCAGCCGCATGTTGGGGTTGTCCTGCCGGGAGCGTGAAGAGCTCCAGGTCCTCCCAGGAGAAAGGGGGGAAGCGGGCTCCCGAGGCAGCGGCCATAACCCGGTCCATATGAGCCCGTAGCTCCATGGCTCTTGCCTTGATCGCCTCATCCTCCAGGCGGCTAGCAACACAGGTCTTCCTTCGCTGTCTCTTCATTTAAAGGTCAGTCAATCTGTCACGTTATCCTCTGTTGTATCAAATGTAGAGACAGGTGCGAAGGTTGCAATCATCAAAATACCTTTTATTTGAAATAAATCAAAGACTGCCACGTGGGGCAAAACCTATACAACATCGAGCAGGACACATAACCGGAAACATTGACTGACAAGGGAGGGAAGCAAACACACAACCTAAATACTGACATGACGAGGACTAAACAGGAAACAGCTGGGGACCAATTAACAATGACATAATCTAAATCATAATCTAAAGCAAGACATGAAACAGACACAAGAGGGAGCCAAAACACAATACAAGAGGGAGCAAGGGAAGAAACACAGGGAATAAACTAAATGAGAGTCCCTACACCGGTCCTTCCTGGACCGGACGTTACAGATACATGCCCAAGACTGTACAGTTGGACATGCCACCACCTCTTCCTACTCTGTACTCAAGCACCAGGCTTGAATTGGATTTGCCCGCACTGCTGGAGGAGGCTGCTAGGAATTTTGAGGAGCTGCATCTCACTCCGGAGCAGGTAAGATATGAAAGACTTCTTTAACAGTAGTTCTCAAACTTTCTTGTCATTCCCCACCTTTAAGGGTGAGAATTGTCAAGCTCCACTTGCACCAAATCATGCTTTTGTAATAATTAGCATTCCAACCCTTTTGATGATTTGGTTACTTTTGGAGTGTTTGTTAGTTGAGGAGAAGACAAGAGAGCAGAGAAAGTCCAGGGTATGGTCTGATCAGAGAGCAGGGAGAGTTACTGCATCAGCGTTTCATGAGGCAGCCAGGACAAATAACTCTTCATCGCTGATAAAGAGAGTGCTATCCTCAGTCTTCTCACATTTCAACAGCAGCAACCAGGTATACAGTTTAGAAAGTAAGACATATTAGTCATGCAGTTTTCTTGCAATTCCATTATAATACACTCCAGGATTTTATGTAACAGTGTCATAGTATATTTGGGACAATGAAGGCCAGTTTTACATAAAGTTTGAACTATCACTGCTGACAGACGTGTTTTCATCAGATGGGGTCTGCAAAATGGAGACACTGCCAGGGAGTCGTACCTGAAGACCATGCAAGAGCTCCATGTGAACTTCAGCATTACCGCATCAGGGCTCATTATTAACCCGGACCTACCATGGCTAGGAGCATTGCCAGATGGTGTGGTAAACTGTGATTGCCATGGAACTGGTATGCTTGAAATCAAATGTCCATTTAATGCTAATGGCCGTGCTCTCAGGGAATGTGCCTTACTGTGACTGCAGAAGGTGTGACCCACAGAAGGTGTGACCCTCAAGCAAGACCATACACAGCAAAAACGTCAGTGTTAAATTAACACTCTCAGTGTTTATATATGGGACCAGTGGACCTATATACACACACTGAAGCGTGTTAATTTAACACTTAGGGTGTTGATTTAACACTGACGTTTTTACTGTGTAGTTACATGTACCAACTGCAGGCCCAAATGCGTGTAGCTGAGGTAATGTACAGAGATTTTGTTGTGTGGACACCACAATAACTTTTTATACAGTAAGTCCAATGTGATCAATGCTTTTTTGATGAGGCCTATACTATGGTGGAAGAATTTATTAGAACAGGGGTACTGTTTGAGCTGTTGGGTAAATGGTTTACTGTGCCACACCTCTCCAAAGTGCTAACTTTGAGAAGGCACATGAGGGATGTTACTGTGGAAACCCTGTTGATGACGCAGACATCCTCTCTTGCACATCTGAGCAATGCAAATGAAAGCACTTCCACAAGTCATGTCTGACGCTGAGCAGGGTGCCAAAGAGTTGGAAGTGTGTAGAATGCAAAAAGTAAACAAACAAGAAATTAAGTTGGTATCCAGATAAACCTTTATAAATAAATTAATTGATGTATAAAATTGATATTACATTATTTTTGTCATTGTATGTTGTATTGTGTGTTCATATGTTATTAGTCATGTGACAAATACATTTGATCCATATGTCCACAAATAAAAAAATGATCCATATGACAATAAAAAAATGATAATTATTGCATCTATAGTAGTTGGTCATTGTAGTTCAGAGTCCACACAAATACTATGTACATAAACATTCAAAATACTAAAGATACTATGTACATAAAAATTTACAAGGAAAGCAATTGTACAACTTCTCTATTCTGTAGGGATGACAGATCGGCAATTGTTACAAAGAGTACAGCAAACTGTTACCATTTTGTACATGGAGGGCTGTCCATGCACACCGGCTTGGCAGAGGGACAGAGGGATGGTGGTCTGAAGAATAGTGTACATGTTCCTCACCAGGCCAATGACCCGCTCCACATGGATCCTGACGGCTGCAAGTCCCCTAGTTGCCTCTATCTCCAGTGGATGCATCTGTCGCTTGCCTTTGGTAAACGCTGGTATTTTCAATTGAGCACAATACAGACCCACTGTCTCTTTCACATTGAATCCTCTATCAGCTAGACTTACATCTCCTGGTGACAATTTATCGAGAAAGCCACCATTTTCTGTTATGTGCTTGTCACTTGTGCGACCACCCCATCCTTTTGACACATAAGATATAACACCTTGTGGTGTTATTGAGATCAGGTATTTTGCAGTGTTGTGGTGCTTGTACTGTGAGTATGTCTGTGCACGGCATCTCAGGTTACTTGGCTTTTCTATAAATATTTCGAAACAATCAATGATGGCGGTGCAGTTCTTAAAGTAAAACACATTGGGAGACTATTTTGAATTTGTTCTTTTGGTGACCATAAGATTATATCGGATAATCTGAAAAATATTAAATCTAATGAACACTCTAACGACAGTTGACTTATATATTCCAAAAAAGTAAGCCAAAAAGTAAAGCGGCACATTAAGCCTCATACTCATTAATGTTAGGATCAAACATTGGAATGGGGTGATTGTCCAACTTTAAGAAATTTTGATAGAAAATTAAACAAAACAATTAATTTGGCAAAGGATGGAAGACCTGTGAGTTCCAGCACCATGGTGTCATTATCCCTGAATGCCTCCTCATTCAAGGACCGTTCATCTGCTCTGGCCCTTAACTCACGGACCTCGGCTTGGAGACGCGCACACTCACTTTCTGGCAGGATGGATTCACGCATGGTTCTACAATGCCAGGGCCTGTGTCTGTTGAATAGTTGTGGTCAGTGTGATGGTCAGTGGAAGTAGAGGCCTCATGCTCCTTTACGTCAGCCGCATCTGTGGTTGAAGTGTCAAGGCTGCTGCAGGTCTTGCGTATCTTGCGCTTCATCAGCTGAGTCTGCTGAAACTTTTTGCAGGCATACTGTTGCTTATCCCTCTCCCTCGCCGAGGTGTGTGCAAAAAGACTGGGCACAAAATCGGGGCTCAAAGGATTGTCCTGTTTTGCTTCTAAAAAGTCAGAGCATAGTAAAATAAAAGATTACATGCGTGAGACATTGTCCAACCTGAGTAAATCTCTCTCTAAACCCTATGTAGGTTATAATAAGGGAGAAATAAGGAAAAGGGGAGGTTTATAACTACTGGGTTTAGCTCAGACTGTAAAAGGTTTAGCCCAATAATTAGTTCCTTTTAACTGCTAGGATAGCACTAAGCAAATGATGGCTGATAAATATTATCATGAAGTTACTACATGTTACTAAACAAAAGGAATACATGGGCTAAAAAAAGGGACTTGCATAGGTAGATCATCCTACATTCAGGATTTTGTTTATGTTAAATATAGGTTACATAGAATAAGCCAGACATCAGAGCAATAATGCAATTCCAATGTGCTGACATTAGCTTAAGGTACCATGTACCAGCTACCCTCTGCTAGCAGCTAATTAACTAGCAGTGTTTGTGCAGAGGGGCAGAAAAGGTGTGATGTTTACAAAACATGTGAAACTCATGAACATGACTGATTGATATAGTCAATAAAGTTTTGTAAGTGTTCTCAAAACATAATGTTATAGCTCTTGTTGTTAGCCCTAGCTGTGCTACTAAGTTGAGGCAAAGACTTACCTGACACAGTGTTCATTGCATAGTAAGGTGTGAGACGTGGGTGTAAAATGATCTCTTCAAATGACAGCTAACCACTTCTGTCTTCTTTCCTTTTCTTTTGGTATAAAATAAAATACCAGTTCGGGGTTCCTGTTTCGGCTGTTGTTGCAGCCAACTGCACAAAATATTGCAGGCATTACTGAGACCCAATGACAGTTAAAGGTACAATATGTAATATCAATCAAAACAATAACAAAATACATACTTTGCATTGAAAGAAAACATCACTATACATATATTATATATATTTCTTAGTTGTGTACTTACATTATCCTAAATTTTTCCACCAACTTTCAAATCCAGATAAATTTGTAATTTAATTTGAAGACACAGGATGTTTCTTTTTGTCTCCCGTCAATGACGTCATATAATATAGTTGTTCTAAGTTCCAGGGAGCCGCCAAACATAACGTGAATAAAGTTATAATGTTTTTAACAATACATTACTTTGTCAGTGAACATTTTTTCTGCCGGAGACGCTATATTGAAAGGTTGACAATGATGACGAAAACAAAACCCATGATCCCACGCATCTTCCCGACGTCATCCAAGTACATCTTTTGCTATTGTTTTGATTGAGAGCCCCCTGGTGGCCAAAAATTACATATTGCATGTTTAAGAACGAGTTGGTTGCCAAGATGGCGGCACAAAGCTACAGTGACGTCATGTGACCCAAACGAATACTGCCCATTTCTTTTTTTATTATGTTTTTTCGCGATCGCTAGGACCCATTTCCAAGGTTTCTTTTTCAAAACTCTACACACAGTTCCACTAACCAACTTTCAGTGTTGCATAGCAGTTAATTTCACATAAAAATGCACTAAAACTACCAAAATAATTCATAAATCTCAAATCAACTCATTCTTCTATAACTCTAGCAACAGTTTTCACCTAACAAGCACACTATGACGCCCTCTTGTTCTTCCTTGGTCCCGGGAACTCTGTTCACTCACAACAATGCTCAACTCCCCAGTAGTGTTGAACGCACCTCTAGACTCAGGTCTAAATCACCTAAATACTAACACCTGTGCTATCTGGTCTGTATATACACACCCACACTTCATTTCCTCTTTGAGAGGTATTGTGATAACTGTGTCCATTCTGAGCGAGCTTCTTCTGTGTATTATTGGTCTGACCTGTATAGCCTACATTATTTCTCTGAGTTTTGGATTATCCCTTTGGTACCGTTGCTTTCTTCTATTGATCCCCAGTTGTCGAACCTGCCTGCCTGACTGCACGATTGCCTGGTCTATTCCTGCCTGTACGAGATCCTGAGTTGTGTACCGAACCCCGCCTGTATGACTACCCGTGCTCAAGCCCTGACCAAGCCCGTCTGAAAGCCTGCTCTAACCTGCCCCACGACGCCTGTATTCTTACTATTCGTTTGCCATTTGCCCTGTTTGTTTTGAACGTCTTACTGTGAGATCCAGCAACTCCTGCATTAAACATTGTTAACAGCCTTTCCTCAGGTCCAAGTCTATTCGTTACACACACAGTCAATCATAAAACAATAACTTAAGCAAAACTAAGAACAGATTATTTCTTTTCAAAACAAGAATGATCCCTGTCCACTTTAGAATTCAAATGCAGAAGACAGGGTTACCATTCACATCACATGTCATGTCATCTTGGGCAATACACCTCACTTATATTCTGATGAAGTATAGAAGCCCTAATCTCATCTGAGACTACAGCTCTTGATCTTCCTCTCAGTCAACTTCCACCACACATACACACCTCTTCCTCCATCAGCCACTCTTCTTCCTCTGTCAGACACTTCTCTATCTCTGATTGGGTCCAGGTTGACACTACAGTATAAATGTATTACTAAAGTAAGATGTCTCCTTTTGTATAGATGGTAATGACATTGAAAGACTTACACCTGAAATGTTAATACAGGACTTTTACCAAAGTACAGATTTCTGAGATTTTACTTTTATTCCAGTAGGCTATATGTCATAGCCTAGGCCTACTTCATCCACTAACAGGGCCGGAGTGGGACTCTTTTTCAGCCCGGGAGTTGCATGATGCACCAGCCCATATGGAGGTTATAGGAGGAGGAGAGGCTAACATGATTAACTAATAAAAACTTGATGTATTTTTTGCACTTAACAACTATTTTACTTTACAAATATAATATAAATAACACAAACAATGAATTACACATCTCAAATTATAAGAACACCAAAATATATAAAAACATCCTCATTTGTCTTTTAACAACTTGAATGTTATTATAAGTAAATAATATAAGTGAACATTGTCTAGTAAACCTGCTTTAAGCTTGTAATAAACATGTTTTGATGTACTTTCCACATCCATGTGCACACAACGAAAGAGCTGCATTCTTAACTGTCACAATCAATAGTCATTAAAATACATTTCTCAAAGGTGCAAATAATATACATACTCTTACTTGAAACAAGGCTAAACAAGGCCAACTACAGCTCTGTAAAAAACAAGTGGTTTATATTTTTATAAAGCTCTGGAAACAAAAAGGAGACTATTACAAATGTTCCTTCAATTTAGAAAAAGGTTTAAAAATATAAGAAACATTTGGAATTCCAGAGCTTTATATCACAACACACATGAATGATATACTGTATCAAATATTTTTGTCCTGATATTTTAATGAAGTGATTGTTCTATATTGGCATTACAGCCAACACTGTGCAAAAGATTAATTTACTATTAATTGTAATATGGAAACAAAGGCGAAACATACAGAGGCATCACTCATTCATTACACTGATATTCAACATAAGATACATTTTAAGAGTGAAGCCTGAGGTTGTAATTTTCCTATTTCAGAAGACGTTATAACTTTGTGTGCTAATTATAACAAATAACATGACAACGTCTACCATCCCACCTTAAATCAACAATAAACACCTGAGCAATGCACTGGTCTCTGCAACTTTGTTAATTACAGTGTCATTGTCCGTGGACATAAGAATGTCTTTCAGTGGACGTAAGCATAAAGGCCTCCAGGCACTCCTGGGCTAAAGAGATTCTTAGCCTGTTTTTCACAAACTTTAATGTGGAAAAGCTTCTCTCAAAGGCTACCAGTGTGATGGACAGTGTTAGCAAGAACTTGTAGGCCAGTCCAATCACATGGTAGGCATCCGTTAAAAGATTGTACTGTGAGAGGGTAAGGTACACACAAATGGCACAGTTTTTGCAGGAGGAACAAGTCCCGCTATCTAGTTGTTCATGCTGCCCACCCTCCACACCCTCCTCAGCTTCCTGTGGCATCTCACTGGTGGCCATGATATTGTAATTCTCCAGAGGAGACTGCCTTAGTCTTTCTCACTGGGATGCAAAGCTCAAAAGCTCATCACACAGAGGGGCCAACCTGAGCACTGTCTTCAAACCTAATGAGGCATTTAATAAGTTATTGGAGAGCTGAGTTGGGGAGCCCGTTTTCTCTTACTTGTGCAAATTTTCTAGTGTCTAGACAGGCAAAATCAGAGCTAAGCTTTGCATTAGCTGAACATCTCCTATTAAGGCTCTCTATCACAGTGTCCAAAATGACATTATGTGTTTTGACCTTAAAGTCAGTATCAGCCAATACGAGTCGCTCATCTTCTGCCAGGTCTCCTTGCATCTTTTTCTGTTTCCTGACCCTTTTCTGGGGAAGGGAAGACTGCACAACCAGCTCACAATCTGCCTTCTCTTGCAGGTGTTCATTAGCCCACTCCACAAACTCATCAGCTGCCCTTTGAACTCCTTCAAATTCCCTATCACACTTTCTTAGGCTGTCCTCTGCACCGTCGTTGAGCTCAGAGTATGTCCATTCCCTTAGTTTGTAAATATTTTGACAGAGGAGATGTATGTGCAAAGATACGGTAAATGATTTGAGCAGTAAGCACTGTCTCATATTTCAGTAGTGCTTCTCTATATCCCTTTGCCTTAACGCACACTGTTGGCTTCATGCTTGTGTCTTCCTCAAGTTTAGCTAACGTCAGCACCAGATCAACAAACATGGCATCTCCTGGATTTCCAAAGCATCCAAATATCTTAGCCCACCACCTAGTATCCCCTATTGGACCCAGTCGTCTGTGATGATTACCCTGACTTGTCTCTTCCCATGCATACATATGCTTGTATGACTCTCTGAGCAACACAGCTATGTCATTAAGCAGTGAACATAGTGATGCACTTTCAACAACATTACCTGTTGCGTCTGCCAGGACAAGATTCAGAACATGTGCGTAACACCAGATGTGAATCTGTACTGGAGACTGCTCTGAGAGAAGTGTAGAAAATCCCTTATACTGCCCTTGCATGTTAGCTGCTCCATCCGTTGAGTTACCAACACGTTTGCTAATGTCTTTATTGAGCTTGAGTAATGTTTGTTGCAGTAGTTCTGCAAAATACAAGTGTCTTACATTGGTCTTTTGTGGGGATGTCTTGAGTTGTATCTATTTGGACTGAAAACATGCCTGCCTTTCTAACTTCCTCTGCAATAGTAGACTTTATCAGCTTACTGATGACATCCAAAACGTTGTTTATGATGTTCTTTGAGAGTAGGGTAACAAATGATCTTCTGCCCTTTGCACCTGTATCATGCTGCATTTTAATCTTCTCTATATAAGTGCTAACATGCTCCTGAAGGCATATATCATATTGTAAAATTAATTCTAGGAAGTTGCCATGGTTAACAACAACATTTTCCAAGGTGTAAGCTGCCTCTTCTTTGTCTCCCCTATAGCTAAGACCACATTTACCTATAAAGTTTTTTTGACATCCACTATGCACTCCATCACCTGACGCTTTTTCTTGACTTGTTCACAGTGTAATGACATTTGCTTTCACTATGCTTTCATGCCTCCTTTTATGAAAGGGCTGTCACCGACAACAGGTGCAAATGCCAGACAGACAGTACAGTAGAGAGAGTGGGTTTTTTCACAGTATCTCAACCACTTATGGTTGGTTCCATTCTTGCTGTGGAAAACCTTTGCTAGTGTAGATGTTTATTATGGGCGATAAGTAAATCATGCATCCAGGTCCGGTGACTGAGGATGAGCAAAGAAATCAAAACTATCAGTACTCTCATCTATGTGTCACTTTTGATGGTTGTTCTTGGGCTATCTACTGAGCTGTGGCTGCACTGAAGATTCTTCCTGGCATTAAATCTGCATTAAATCACATTAAAAGCCACCTGTAAGCCTATAGCTAATTTAAAATGAACAGATTATCTAAAGTATCACAGTAGGCCACTAGTAAGTTCTTGTTGACTAGTACTTTTGGATTTGGCACACATCTGCACTGTCCACAGTAGAGATGCTTTGGGGCTGATGGCTGGGTCCTGGTGCTTCTTAATCTAACGAGCCTAATGATAGACTCTGCTGTGTCACTTAAAACACAGTAATAAACATAGCTGCAAGCGGTGATTTGCGGGTTCAACCCTTTTTTCTCAATAGCGACTTCAAAGTAATTTCACACAAGGTTGAACATTGTTATAAAACATATGCTATAATTTTTTTGATCTATAGCTTGATTTATGTCATTCCACGTGCAGTTATTATACATTTAAAGCGCCCCCTAGTGGTCAATTTGAATGAGACTTGAAGGGTGTGGTTCAGTTACTTATTAAGAGATTTGTCAGGATTAGAGAATGAATATGCAATTACTAGTAACATTTGTGTATTGGCACTCACCTATCTTGCGCTTGTAGCGCCCGTTAGTGGTCAAGGTATATGAAACTGTCTGGGTATATGTTAGGAACTTATCTGAACACATCCAGTGAGTTTTGTGATGATTAGCCTTACGGTTGCTGATTTGTATTCATTTATGTCGAGAGCCACTCTCCTTTCAAAGTTCATTGGTCAATATCTTAAAATGTAATTGAGATTGACATGTTTTGTTCAACTTCAAATAAGCTTGATCCAATAATGATTCACTGAAAATGTGGTGGCAATTGGAGCTACAGTGTAGGGGAAGATAAAAGCACCCCCTAGTGGTCAATTTGAATTAGAAATGCAGGGCGCGGTTCAGGTACTTATGATGATATATCCTGAGAGATTTGCCATTATTGGCGATTGAATATACGATTAATAGTACAATCTGTGTAATGCTACTGACCTATTGTATGCTTGTAGCGCCACCTAGTGACGCATGTATATGAAACTGTCTGGGTATATCTGGGGCACTTATCTGAACATATCCTGTGAGTTTTGTGAAAATTGGCCCTACGGTTGCTGATTTGTGTTCATTTATGTCCAGAGCCACGCCCCTTTTGAAGTTCATTGGTCAATAACTTGAAAAGTAATTAAGATATTGACATGCTTTATTCAACTATTAATAAGCTTGATCCAATGATGATTCACTGAAAATTTGGTGGCAATCGGAGCTATGGTGTAAAATGTCAATAATGTTTTTTTTCTAAATATTCAAAATGGCGGAATATTTCACACCTGTGATTCAACATTGTTATAAAACATATCATGCAAGTTTTGTAACAATTGGACAAACATTATATGATCTATAGCTTGATTTGTGTCGTTCCACGTGTAGTTATTATACATTTAAAGCGCCCCCAAGTGGTCAATTTGATTAAAACTTGCAGGGCATGGTTCAGTTACTTATGAGGACATGTCGTGAGAGATATTTCAAGATTGGAGAATGAATATGCAATTAATAGTACAATTTGTGTATTGCTACTCACCTATCTTGCACTTGTAGCGCCCCCTGGAGGTGCATGTATATGAAACTGTCTGGGTATGTCTGGGGCATTTATCTGAACATATTCTGTGAGTTTTGTGATGATTGGACTTACGGTTGCTCATTTGTGCTCATTAATGTCCAGAGCCACACCCCTTTCGAAGTTCATTGGTCAATAACTTGAAAAGTAATTGAGACATCAACATGTTTTATATTATTTTTAATAAACTTGGTCCAACGATGATTCACTGAAATTTTGGTGGCAATCGGAGCTACGGTTTAGGAGGGGATGTAAAAAATGTGTTTTAAAAAAAATTCAAAATGGCGGTACATTTTTGTAGGCGGACCTTAATGGTCCTTGAGGCGTTTTTGTAGAGCACACTGAGCTGCACCTGTGTGAGAATTTCAAGTCAATCGGACTTACGGTGTGAGGGGTGTGGCCTTTCAAAGTTTACATTTTGAAGCCTTAATTACAGCGCCACCATGTGGGCAATTGGGTTCATATTTCTATGGAAGCACATGCACACCATTTCCAGTTATTCCCCCAAGTTTCATGTTTTTAGCTCATTCCAGCTCACGGGAATTTCAGCCGGCGTGGCAGACAACAAATAATAATAATAATAATAATAACCATTCAACACAAAAACAATAGGGTTCTACCACTTCGTGGTTGAAACCTGAAAAGCTAATTGCATTTGGCGATTGTAAAATGTATATTTTTGTTATATATATTATCTTTTAACATTGTTTTAAATATATTGTTGAATTATTTGAATGATGATGATGATGATGATGACGATGACGATGAGGATTTTGATGATGATGATATTTTAATGTTTGTTAAAAATAAACTAATCTCTGCATTCTACTTTTCTAATTTAATTAATAGACCTAAATAAAATTATAAAAACAATATCCCTACAAGGGATTTAAAATTGCAAACTCCTGTATCTACAGTATATACAGACGTCATATACAGTAGCGGCTTCTAAAAGTACGTTTTGATTGGATTTTGAGCAGTCAGGATTGTTTTAGACTATAAACAATATGCCCAAAATAATATTATATTATTTATGGCAACACACACCTAACGTACTGTAACAAAAATGAACGACAGTGCTAAAATATATAGTTTATATACACGCACACAGACACGTTCGTTTATTAAATTAGAATGCACAAAATATCTATTAAATATATAACGATTTTTGGTGAGCTTCTCTTCAATATGTGATATCTGTTTGAATATAGTAATATGTAAATGTTGCAAAAGAGTATTGCACTGTACTGTAGGCTACATAGAACTTTCTGTGTTTTCAGAGTAGAGCATTTTCAATGGTCTCTTGTGCCATGGACTCTAGCGCCACTCTGCAGCGGTAATAGACCATTTAATGATAATAAAATGTACGTTTTGGTGATGCGGTATGAGAGCAAGCAATTTATCACTTCAGCATCTGTACAGCTCTGGTAAGTATTAAGAGACCACTATGTTTCTCCGGTTTTACTAATGATCAGTATTTATTTATTTATCTCGAACCATCAGTAAATGAATAAACCACACACAAACAATTACAATCATGCATCAGAATGAACAAGTAACATAAAAAAATATAGTACCCATCTTTAATCTTTCATTGCCTCCCACATGTAGGCACGGACATTATGTCAAGGGGGGCCCGCAAGTGGACAAATGGGCCATGATCTGGAAGAGGTTCGGCAGGGCCCGAGTGGATTTATTCACCTTGAAGGAGAACACTTAAATCCCTCTTTCGTTCTCCCTGAGACCGTCGGACCTGCCCCCATTGGAGGTCGACGCGTTTGCATGTCAGAAGTGGCCAGAGGGTCTTCTGTATACATTTCCCCCTATGTGGCGCCTACTGCAAATTGTTCAGATAATACGACAGGAGGGCGAGTCAGTGATTCTGATCACTCCGGTGTGACCAGGGGCTGCTTGGGGGGGTAGACCAGACAGAATTTAAGCCAATTTGATGGTCTCAAACACCTAGTGAGCTGGGCAGAGACAATCTAAACTCCTCTCTGACTCACTCTGAAAGGAGGAGGAGGAGAGAACGCTTTGAGTTCTAAAACACTTGACCTGTAAGATGTGTTAACAACCTTGGGGAAGATGGCTGGGTTAAGTCTTAACACAGCCCTGCTCAGGTTCCCATTAATGATACTGCAGCTCGGGTGAACCGACAGAGCACAAAGGTCACTCACTTTCTTGGCGGAAGCCAGAGCGAGGGTGACAGCCATCTTAATAGACAAAAGTCTCAGAGAAACCTGTTCTAATGGTTTGAAAGGTGGCTTCTGGAGAGCCTCCAGGACTACGGACAGCTCCCATTTAGGGAGGCTTGCTCTGATTCATCATCGGACTTAAGCAATGTGCACCCTTCAGAAAGCACGTGACCAGAGGATGAGGACGAAAACCGAAGATTCGCCCTGCCCTTATGACATGCAGAAATCGCTGACGCATAGACTTCCTCCAACAGGTGTTGGAGAAATCCCAGAACTGTGTTAACACCACAGGACTGAGACACATAATTGTGAGACGTGCACCAGCTTTCAAAAAGCTTCCATCTGCACACGTAACCTCTTGCTGTGGAAACCGCTCATGCCCCTTGAATCGTTTGAATAACATTCAAAGGCAGGCCGTTCAGGGGCCAAACCCAAAGAGGCTGAGTGATTATAGGCAGGGCGACGAGGGCCCAGCAAGCCTGGGTCAGGACATCCTGCCAATGAGGGACCCGCCACAGGGGGGCGCGGAGCTATGGGGGAGTGGAGCTCTACGATATAGAACAAAAGTTACCAAAGTTTTGTAACTCCAGTTCTATGAGTGGAGCAGAGCCCCATAGGGATTCTAGCCTGATTAGATTCTCTGGTTGCGGCTTCCGCTTTTCGGGAGAATGCTTTAGCGGGCTTGCGCTATGAGGGCCACGTTGTCACCTCAAGGAGCTGTGACGGTTATGCAAATTTGTTTGAGATGCATCCTGCTGCACAGGAGGGATAAACCACTAGGAGCTAGAGCTCCCCCTGTGGGGCTCCGCTCCACTCATAGAACTGGAGTTACAAAATTCTGGTAAGTATCAAAATAAATTGTGGATCAAGATGTATTTCATTATTCAAACGTGCCTATATGTTATTAAAGTGATGTTTTCATGTCTGAATAGGAACAATAGGCATCCAACCAGAAAATCTATGTTTGTTTTTATTGTTTTTAAGACCTCCAGTAGGCAAATCAAACTATACAAACTGGACATTTACCGTATGTAACGCTAAAGTACAATTAAGTAAAAAAAGGAAGAAAGATTATATACAGTTAGATCACATAGACTACTCACTTCTACAGCACATTGAAGCTTATATAACTACCACCCAAATATTTTGTTTTTGAAAACAATTTATACTTTTATTGGAAAGACTATTACTTCACGCTGTGTGTGGAATTCCAGCGGAATTCAACCGGCCTGTAGCAGTGGCTATCATCCCCATGAATAAGCTTAGCTCTCCCATCGTTTGAATGGTAGTCAACCTTCCCTTTCTCTTCCTTGAAAACATATTTAAGAAACAGTATGGGAGATGCTCAAAATCGTAATGATGTGCAGTTTGAACAATCTGTCTCAACTTCTTTTATTAGTGACTTGTTCAAATGTGTCAATAATGCAATATAATTTATAAAGTACTCCTTTAGCCCATTACTCAAAACAATAACGTCTGTTTGTTATACATTTTCTAAATTTAATAGATCAAGCTGCTCCTGCAGCATCAAAAATAAATAAAAAAATAGTCTGATACACTGCTTATAAAATCCTGCCCCTACTTCACAATAAATTAATATCCAAAAACAAGTAGGCTATATAGACATCAAGTTTAAACAATACAACAACATAAGAAAATCCCTTTGCAGTACAATCATTAAATTAATGTAATTCGATTACTTCCTTTCTATATTCATCAAGTATTATTTTCCTAAATCTATTTTTAAACTGTAAACTATTAATGCTCTGTTTAGTTTTTATTGTTTAGACCATTCCACAAGGTCACCCCACAAACCACAATACACATTATTTTAACAGTAGTCCGCAAACAAAAGTTTAAATATAAATGTACCTCTTAAACTAAATCCCCCATCTATATTATTAAACATTGCTTGTATGTTATTTTAAATCATTTTGTTTAAACTTGTCCATAAATTTCAACAAATGTGAATTCAAAAACAGTTGATTAGTGTGCTAGCGATACCCCTTGTGATTTAATTCAATAATTTGTTTTGTGACCATTTGCAACAAGTGCTGTAAGTCATCCCCACAACAAAAAATGCATGTATCATCAGCAAAAACAGTAAATTTAAGTAGATTTTATACATTACAAATGTAATTTAGGTAAAGGATAAACAATTTAGGGCCCAATGCTGACCCCTGTTGAACACCACAGTAAATGTTGAGGCACCCTGACCTGTGAAGACCCATTTGTACAAACTGGCTCCTGTTTTCCACATACGTTTTTATCCAGTTATAGGCCACCCCTCTGATGACATACCTTTTTGTAACAGGATGTCATGATCCACGGTATCAAATGCTTTTTGTAGTCTGAAATGTTTCTTGTCCATGACACAACAAGATTTTAGGAGTCAAAAATCATTGCGTAATCTGACACAGTGACTATCGTAACAGACAAAAAATGTGTAATCTGAGCAAGGCATTACAGATACAAGAGTCCCTTTAAAACACATCTCACACACACACACAGCAACTAAAAATGGGAAGTCTTTTCAATACCAGACTGATTATAAATAAATCGATCTTGGTGATGATGTGAGATGAATAATAGGGCACAAGATCTGCAAAACAGAACTATTTGTAGATAAAGTAAAAGCAATGAGGTATATGTCTTTCGCCGGATACAGCACTGTGACTGAGGCTTTATATAGCCTTGTTTGAATCTGACAAATATGTTTGTTGTATCAAGACAAAAACATGTAACCATTAGATATAGGCACAAACAAGAACATAAGCTAGCTATGACAAGCAGATGGGAAAGTTTCCATCCATAAATGATTTTGAAAATAATCTGAGAATACATCACCCAGTTAGATGGCTGTACATATAAACTTTGTAAACTACAATTAACTTTATGAACTAAATTGATGATAACGTAATATGATGCACTCAAACACGTATCTCCCCATTCACTATAGAAAAACTTCATAAATCCATTTGAGCTTTATTTTTCATAAAATATTGATAATGTAATGACAAGCAAGTATCTGACTATATAAAAACTAACGTTAGCGTAGTAGCCAGGGCAACTGTCAGTGCTACTGCTAATGCATTTAGCATGTGTACCTAATACAGTGACCATGGATTCAAAGACTTACAAAAAATGTACCCAAAACCTTTCAAAAGAATTGGAACATCATATTTCTCGATTCTGTAACAATACTATCATCAGGCAAATGTTAATTTAAATTCAGATATTAGATCATTAACGCTTACATTTGTGGTAAACATACCGGTGAGGAAGCATATACCGAGTCAGTTGGAAAACATATTTTTTTAATGACTGCAGATTCTGCAATTGGATAGTTTAGTTGTTGCTTCAAATGTGTTCAGAAACATTTTTTTAGCTCCTGCAGCAAAATAGATTGCTATTTATATGTTAGAAATTCTGCCATCTTAGTTTTATTCCTGTATATGTCATAATGACAGTACTATCTACAAACTGGCAGTTTGCCTGGAAGCCAGCGGAGGTGTTAAACCCGTTGGCCATTCAATCAAAATCACTTAAAAATGTCAATAAAAAAACTAAACTATCAATGCCATTAAAAAATTCACTACACTATAATTATTGGACACAAGATTCAACTGAAAGAAAAAAAGCTTGCAATATGGTGTTCCAGAAAGGGTGCCTAAAAGTGAATGAAAGAAAATAGAAGAAGAATAATAAGAAAATATACGGGTTCAATATATTGATGCATTTCCTGCAATCAAAATAACAAGAAAACATATTTTTATTTGAATAAATCAAGTGGATGGAACTTAAAACACAGTACATCATTTTTGTTATATTGACTTTTTGTAATTTTCCGCAAATAAATGCCCTGAAATACTATTTTTATTAGTAATTTCTGCCAGTAGTTTAAGGAATAAAACACAAATGTTAATTTTACCCAAACGCATACCTATCAATAGAAATTCATAGACACAGGATTTTGCAGTGGTCTCTTAATTTTTCCCTGCACTATAGGTACATTGTAATAGTTTAATAATTTACCATTTTCCAAGTATAAACTGAGTGGGAATCTGTAGTCTGAGACATTGTCCTCTAACACTACACAGCTCAACACCATTCAAATCAAGATTTGACTTTGTTAATTTAGCAGTAGTACTATCTCTGCTAAAGCACACATTGCTTCTTAAGCCAGGAACAAACCAAATGTGTAATGCCAGTAAATTTTGAATTGATGCAACTCCTTTGCCAGACTAGGTTCCAGACCCCACAGGATGTTATTCCTGTTGTTCTGCAGAAAATTAATTGTGAAATGTATTGCAATGCAACATATAGATACAAAATAGTGTTGCCAGGTAAACTTGTCAGGCCCGGTGCTAGAAACAGCCCTGGATACAACTGGTTTGTTCTCAACCTTAATATTCAATCCCCCAGTAATTGCAACTCCATATTGAAATACTAAAGCATTTCAAACTGAATAACAGTGGATTTTCAATCTTCAATAATCTACTTTGTATCATAAGAGTAATATACAGATATTTAGCTTACCTATTAGCAGGTATAGTGAGATGTTTATAATCCAATCCATATTTCCATCTATATTCAAGTGGGTAAACTCTGTGGGTAAACTTTGTGAGCGAGCCACTGGGGTCTTAGTGGTAAAGTAAAAAAGAGGAACAAAAAAGTGAAAAAGGAAGTGACCAATTTTAACGGCGTAAAGACAAGTTCAAACTAACACCCACTTCTTTTTTCATTGTACGTAGCACTTCCTTAACAACCCACAACTATAGTTAGCTGTCCCTATAACACGATCAGGCTTGTTCCGTTGTGTCATTGTGTCTGAATGTAGACTGTTTTCAACAAATCTGTCTTATTACAAGTATACAGCTCTGGAAATAATAAAGAGATCCCTGCAAAATCATCAGTCTGGTTTTGGTTGTAGTGATAAAGTGCTCATCAAGGGAGGGGCTGCACTTATGGTGGGTACACATTAAAAGACATTTAAAATCTTGTAAGATTTTCAAACTGTGAGAGACCACGAACATGAGGACAAAAATCCTAGATTTAAGCGTTTTGCTCCTATAGTGTGATGAAACAAAAGACATGTGACAAAGACAGCACACCACATACAAACAAAGTCCCAAATGTGAAAACACAACATCTCTTGAGACTTCAGAATAAATATGATTAACTCTTCTCCTTGTTCAGTCTATTATGGTAGGTTTTACACGACACGTTGTATAAACATTTGTGTTGTTGACAAAAATCAACAAGCTGATCCTCCATCTCTGCTGTCCAAATCAATGTAACTTTAAGATGCTCCATGACTGCGTTTGTTATGGTTCCGTCTTCTCTCAGCTTGGTTTCTGATTGGATATTGTTTCGTTTCATGTGATAATCTTCAGATCGTGCACAAGTTTGTCCTTGGGGTAACACCCACACATCAGGATTTCTGATAGTGAATATTATACAAATGAAAGCTGGGATGTAAAACCATAGCCTAGTCTATATTTCATTTTGGCCCCTTGGCCAGTGCGAATGCAAATAGCAAAACAGGTTTTGGGGGAAAGTAGTTAGTAGAAATGTTTAGAAGTGGACTGTTCCTATAACTATGTTCCTGTAACTACTTGATCAGAAAGTGTCTTATTATACCAGCAACACAAACTCGGATTTTCCATTTCAAAATAATAGCACTCATAATTCATTACAATAATCCTTGTTAATTCATAGATAGTCGGTCCATGTTCATGTGTTGTTAAAATTAGTCTATTGTTGGATAAAACAGACTGTAGTGAATGTAATTGTGTCACACGAGACACTGACAATATAGTCAATCAAATTGTGTGTAGGCTACAACATATTTATTACTGTTTTAATAAAGAATAAATATTAAATTATTTTCTGCTATTACACACTCCTTTTGTTTCTTTACAAACAATACAATTGCATTTGGTTACAATTCAGTAGCTTTATAATGAATCAACAATGATTATTGTTATGCCTTAAAACAACCGCTATTATTTAGAAAAACTAAAATCAGAATTTGCGTTGCTGGCATACTAGTGTTGCCAGGCGAACGGTACTTGCGTATAGCTATGGCCGGTTCTGAGCATGTGCAATTAAAAACTGAGGTCCTGCTTTTGGGGCTTTCTCATGCACCTGTATTTTCTGCGTTAGTAAAATGTGTAGCCCCAATTTTTGCTCCATCTTTTGATTTCAACAATGTGCACAGGTGCACGTGACCGCGGTACTGCGGTAATGCGGTAACCGTCCCAGCCCTAATGTTGAGATACATTGATGGATGTGGACGAACGCTCCTGCCGGTGCGATTGAAACACAGCCTCTCCTCCACCCCCTCACAGAGCAAGGTGATCACATTTTGGGGTTGGGACGGGAGGCATTGTAATGTAAATGCAGCATTAACAAACAGGGAGCAAGCAAACTGTATGTCTGGGATTCATAGTGTTGTTGATTCTAAACAAATATAGGCCTAGATGATTCTTCACAAAATTGATCCTCTAGGATGTTTGAATTGATCACTGTTTAGTTATGTTTACAATTACAACATACACTCACCTAAAGGATTATTAGGAACACCCGTTCAATTTCTCCTTAATGCAATTATCTACTCAACCAATCACATGGCAGTTGCTTCAATGCATTTAGGGATGTGTTCCTGGTCAAGACAATCTCCTGAACTCTGTGCGTGGCTGTGGCTTCACAAATGCTTTGCTGCATACCTCGGTTGTGACAAGTGGTTATTTCAGACAAAGTTGTGCGTGGCTGTGGCTTCACAAATGCTTTGCTGCATACCTCGGTTGTGACAAGTGGTTATTTCAGACAAAGTTGCCCTTCTATCAGCTTGAAGCAGTCGGCCCATTCTCCTCTGACCTCTAGCATCAACAAAGCATTTTTGCCCACATGACTGCTGCTGGATGTTTTTCCCTTTTCACACCATTCTTTGTAAACCCTAGAAATGGTTGTGCGTGAAAATCCCAGTAACTGAGCAGATTGTGAAATACTCAGACTGGCCCAACTGGCATGGTTGTTGGTGCGGCACTGGAGCTGCCTGTGGGAGGAGCATGTCCTGAGAGCCCAATGTGCAGAGAAATCTGTTCAGGCTTCGGCAGTGCAGCCTTTACAGGATGATATGGGACACGTTTCTAGGAAACGCTCCTGGAAGCGCAAACATGAGCACTCTCCTGACCATAGACAGGGGCAGGACTTGGGTTCGCCCCATGTTCTCCGACCTTCTTATAGCCCAGTACGTTCCAAGAGGGTTCCGGATGTCCAGTGTCAGCAACTGGACTTTCTGTCTCAGATCCGGGATGCCCTCCTATCAGTGGGAGGTTGGTGATCACCCTGACGCTCTCTCTCTTTGTGCCCCATCCACCTTTTGGGAGTGGTGGGCAGGCTGAGGATGCAGCTGGGCCTGAACTGTTTGACTCCTCAAGCTGTGTGGTGGGCTGCCCACTTTGTCCAACCCAGGTGACAGTGAGCCCTCACCCATAGATATTATCTTCAAGGTCATGAGTGCAGCAAAAATTGTGCTCCGGTGGATGGAGTGTGGGCAGGCATCTCCCAATCACAGCAATTGGTGTCGGTTCCTGTGGCGGGGAATTATTTGCAGATGCTCAGAAAGGCGTGGAGTGCCCCTAGTGTGGCCCCTCAATTCAATGCAGGCTCCCGGAGATTGGCTAAAGTACAATATGCTCCCGGCACTGGTATGTCAAGTCAAGTCAAAGTCAAAGTTGTTTATTTGTCATGTGCATCGGATAACATCACATCATCCTATGCAGAGAAATTCTTTTGACAAGGCTCGACACATCTACACAGAGGGCTTAAAAAGGTTATATACAATATAAAGAAACTTTAAAACA
>JACXGM010002500.1:33011-46685 GCA_016801145.1 Umbra pygmaea
ATACAAAATACACTATGTACTGAGCAGTGGTCCGGAGAGTGTACGACAGCAGAAGTAATAAATATTATAAAATATGGCATGGAAAATTACTTTTAAAGGTGCATTGAATTCTGCTACATCAGATGTAGAGTGGATAAAGTGACCAGAGAATGTCAGGGCTCAAGAAATGATTGTGATTTGTGATCAATGTTCCATGTTGTTCCAATGTTCCATGTTGAGCAGCCAAATGGCCTGCGGAAAGCAGTGAGTCACGGCCTGGATGGCTGTGGTCTCTTAGGATAGTCTGTGTTTTCCTCAGGCATCGCTTGTGGTAGATGCCTTGCACGGAGGGGAGACAGCAGCCAATGATGAAGCATGTATGTGAATATGTACGTATTTTGTGTATGTGCCAACGTTACATCCAGCCCTTTGCTTAGTAGACTTGCTAGCATAACTGACCTCTGCCTGACGTGAGTGTTTCAGCGCCATTTCCCTGTGGCAGATAGTGACGGCGGTGTTACTTTCCGTTGTTGGACTATCTGTCTGCCCTGTACTGTAGCCTGAAAAGTCAAACAATGATGGAATGGCCTCATGTTTCAGTCTATTAGACGTAACCCTCACCAGTGACCCTGTTGTGTTGAAAGTACAGCTCTCTAAATTGTCTGTGTCTATAAATGCTCGCTACAGACTCGAAATTCAGGAGCTGTCGGGGGGCTAGCCAGTTTTAAGGCAGCTAGTGATGTGTCTAATTATGGAAAAAAAGAATACAAGAGTGTGTTGATATAAGGAGCAAATAGGACTCAGTCTATCTCTAGACAGAATCGGTTTATTTTGCAAAACAGACGCCCCCGTATCGAAACATGGGCTCTTTTTATTTTAGTTCCAACACCCACTTCAACCTTATTGGCTCATACTTCAAACAATCTCAATCGCTCATTATTTCTTGCTTGTCCCTTTCAGCGTCAAGAAGTCTGAATTCCTAAGACTGGCCAGGATGACACCCCTTCTTTCCCTAACCCCAGCCCTGTTTACCTCAAACTTTTAACATCTGCCAGTTACAGATTATAGCCTACATCTGACTATGATGCATTCTTTAGGTTCTTCCTGTTCTAACAGCCCTATTGTTTTAGTGTCCAGCTGTCTCAAGCCCTAAAGCTAATTATCTCCCTTGACCAACACCCCATCTATCTAACAAAAGGTTAACCCTATACATTCATCCTGGCCAAGTGACTTTACCCTCCCCTACTGTAAACACAAACATTCCTGAGCTCACAGTTTGAGTGAGATAGAGCAGGCTTCTCACACTAGACATTCACAGTATTTTGATATGGTTACAATTAAAAACTTCAGTCTGTAAAATAAATGACATAACATTCTATAGATTCATATGGGCTTCTCAAAAATACTAAACACTCCTTATGGCAATTAATAAAAAAATTTCTAGCATGCATAAGACTCTAATAGTAATTTATCAAAATACCAATTCTACAAAACAACTATATGGTATAACTATTTCACACATTTTGTAGAGGCTATATAATTTTCCTCATTATAGTCCCCCCACTCGGGCTATAATCACAATAGACCCACAATTTAAAACACAGAAAGAACACAATCAAAGTAGTAGAAAACACAAGACATACTTAAAATCTTCCCAATCAGAGGTACAAAATACTTAAGGTTACAGCTTTGCATTGGCATACATTCATCAGTTACATTCAAATGCATTAATTCAAGTAGTCTTTATTAAGGCAACACTTCATCACTCCTAATCATGGCCTTCTACACCAATGTTCAGCCACAGGATATATCCCATATTCACATTCAGGGTCATTGAGAGGACAATTTAGGGGCCCCCCCTTAGCATTACAGGGCCAGCCCTGACTGTTCGTATATTGACCAGGTTCACCTAGAACCGGAAAAACCTCAGGAACCTGACTAACAATGGCAGTCATCTGTCGAACCGTCATCTGCTTAACAGTAGCTTTTATTACTAGAGCCCTAGTAATAGGAATAACACAACAAATGGTTAACAGAATAACAGATATCATAATGAATGCCACCATTATCATCTTTGTCAATCGTGACCCCCAGGTCCCAAGCAAATTATTAAACCAATCCCAAGTATTAAGATCAAACCCAGCATTGGTTTTAACTTCTCACTTCAAGTCTCTCAGTTTATACATTGCTTTTGTAAACGCCCCGTTTTCGGCGGTGTGTACAGGAATGGCCGTACAACAGGTGTTTTGAAATTGCTCGCAGACTCCTCCCCTTTCAATAAGGAGCCAATCCAAAGCCTGTCTATTTTGCCAGGCCATTTTGCTAGTTGCATCTAACTGCTCTCCAAGTGCAGTTAGAGCAGAGTCCGTATAGTTAATGAATCTCTGTTAATTATAGTAAAGGTAGTTGATCCACTCAAGGTTTTGGCTGGCAGTAACCCAAGGAAATATCACCTCAAAGCCTCCCTTTATCTCATCCCTTGCCTTAAACTGTCCTGGGATCCCTCTGGGTTGTCCTATAACATCAAGGTAAACTGAGGGATCCTTAACATACTCTCTCTTCACTCTGTGGGTGTTACCTTCAACCTGCCTGATGCCTGACTCATCCTGCTCTAAAATCTCCCAATCAAAAATAGCTACCTCCTGTATCAATGTAATACGAGCACACAACCCTTTCCAACTATTCCCTAAACTAGCCCTCAACTGTCTTCCTCCACACAACCAATATGTATCTGCTATAGCCTCAGTCTGACCCTTCAATATATCTACGAACAGTAACACTATTGTTTGATTTATACAACTATCTGTATTAGTGATGACCAATCCTGAAATTGTCCCTGCAGCTTGACGTGAAGTGCGGTTGGGTGTATCTGCATTCCATCCTGCGTCAGTGTCTAAATGCCATGTAATATTACAATGTCCTTTAAACTCACCTAAATTAACCTGCCCTATAGTACTATTAAAACACTCATACTGTAGCTTAAAATTAATGTGGAATTTAACTGGAATCTCTATTCTTGCTATGTTTATCTTTACCTCCAATCTATTGCACTCTCGTGCCCATCCTGGCTGACCATACATCCTATGGAAGCTCTCATGGCCTAGATATGACAAACATAAAACTGCACAAAACGGACGCTCTACCTTCTCTAGATAACAGAATTCTCGATTATACACCGCACACTCCCTAAAACTATACTGGCTAGGCACAGCTGTTAAAATTTGCAATGGGGATGGAGCACAAAATATACAGTTGTCCTTTCCCAAAGATAAAGCAGTATACTCAGCCCATGAGTACCAATCATTGCTATTCTCTCTAAACTTCTCCTTCCACCCCTCCAATACCCTAGTAATGCCTCCCTCAGGGTAACTGGCTACATGTAACTCAATATATATATATTGTGAAATGCGATCCTACCCATCTCTACCTGTACTACCCATTTCCCTTTCACCACCTCTACCGTTATGTGACACTCCCCGTCTGACCATGCTGTTATACCCTTAACTGTGTGATCTATCCACCCAGAAAGCTTTTCTCCTTTCTCTTGGGTTTTAACCATGATTGCCCTGTGTGATTCCCCATCAGTTCGTGTTGGTATGCTCATCACTTTAATCACTTTCAATTCTCGTCGATCAATAATGCTCCTCTTCTTCTTTTGAAACATAACCTGCTGGTGTTCATTTGTGCTTTCCACAGTACCTTGAGCCTCAACCTGAGGCTGAGGAATTGCTGATGATGGAAGCCTTTCCTCTTTTATATCGAATTGCCGATCTGGATCTGATGGTGCATACAGTTGGCCACCATTTCTAATCAGCAGCACGCCAAGCGCTGTCAGTAGCCACATCCACATGGTTACTCTCGGTCTGGGATACAATTCACTGCGTCGTATTCTTTCTCCAATTCCTCTCTGGCTCGCTCCTGCTACTCTTCAACCTCCTGGTTCTCTCCGGCTGGCGCCTGCTGCTTGCCTGGAACCTGCTTGCCTGGAACCTGCTTGCCTGGAACCTGCTTTCCTGGAACCTGCTTTCCTGGAACCTGCTCGCCTGGAACCTGCTCGCCTGGAACCTGCTTTCCTGGAACCTGCTCCTGATTACTGTCTGTCTCGTCTCTGTCTGGATCTCCAACAACTGCTCCCTCATCCGGTTCTCCAACAACAGCTCCTCTGGCCTTAGTGCAATGATTCAGGTGGTACCAAGTCAAGCTTCCTTCCACCCAGACTGCAGTCGGGGTAGCCTGGGTCACTGTAAAAGGTCCTTCCCGTCTCGGCTTGTGCCACTTCCTCCTGAAAACAGTAATGTAGACCCGGTCCCCAGGTACCACTGCTCTCGGCTGCTCCGCCAGAGACACTGGATCTCTCTCCTGCTCCTGATGATGTATGAACCTGTGTATGACAGTCAGTTGTCTAATGTATTCCCTAAGCTCCAATTGGAGTTGCTCAAGGGGTGGCCCTTCAAATGGTTCTCTCAAAACTGGGTGAGGCATGGGACGTCCCGTTAGCATTTCATGCGGTGTTAGATGTGTAATTCTGTTAGCTTGCATGCGGTAGGACATTAGTGCTAGTGGTAAGGCATCAACCCAGTTCAAATTGGTAGAGCTACAAATCTTAGAGATTTTAGCTTTCAGCGTACCATTGACTCTCTCAACCATGCCTTGCGATTGAGGGTGATACACACAACCCAGCTTTTGTTTGATTGTGAGATGTTGCAACACCTGCTGAACCATTCTCTGAACAAATGCTGAACCGTTATCAGAACTTATCACTGTTGGTATACCAAAGCGCAGCATTACCTCTCGAGTCAGACATTTTATTTTATCACCGTACCTGATCCCAAATCAGGTGATGGGACTGCCTCTACCCATCTGCTGAACCTGTCAATGACCACAAGCATGTACCTTTTTCTGTTCACAATCTTTACCATGTCTACATAGTCAATGACTAAGTGTTGAAACTGACCTTCTGGTGTTAAAAACCGACCTAAGTTTGTTGCTAGGCCCTTCCTAATGTTGTGCTTCGCACAAACTTCGCATTCTGTCAGTCTTGCATCTATCAACTGATACAGATATGGTGACCAAAATCCCTGCTTCTTAATCTTCCTAATCACCTCCCCCCTTGCGCAATGGTCAAAATCATGCGCATTCAAGACTAGAATGGTCAACAATGAAACAGGGGCCAACAACAGACCCACATGAGATCTCCATAACCCTGCTGCATCTCTGGTCGCCCCCCTCTTGGCCCAGAGGGTGTGCTCAAATTGATTCGCAGCCCGCTGCATGCGAAGAACATCATCAATGTCAGGCGCAGCTTCAACCAGAAAGAGAGGGGCCATGAAAGCCATTTTAGCACCTGACGCACATTTGGCAGCTTCATCTGCTGCAGCATTACCCCTAATTATTTGTGTATTACCTCTCCTATGCGCTTGACATTTAACAATGGCAACTTGTTTCGGAAGCATTAGAGATTGCATCAGGTCCAAAATCAATTCATGGTGAGAAATGGGTGTGCCATCCGATCTCCGAAATCCTCGTTGTGTCCAAACCGACCCAAACAGATGACAAACCCCATGGGCATACGCAGAGTCAGTATAGATATTAACTACCTTAACTCGCCCTTCCCTACAGACTGCAGCCAACGCTTTCAGCTCTGCCAGCTGAGCAGAACAAGGTTGGGCACAGGCCTTACTGATTATAGTCTGGAAATTCATCTGGTGGTCCTGCTTGACAACCGCATAACCTGCATGGTTACCTTTATAGTCCCTAAAACATGACCCATCAACAAAGAACTCCTCGTCAGCATCTGGTATGGGGACAGACAACAAATCAGGTCTGAGTTTAGTGAAAGCCAAAGATTCAGCAACACAATCATGGGGCTCACCTTCAAAAGTAAGTGGAATCCTATCTGCTGGATTAACTGTTGAACACTGCTGAATAGTAACATCTAGATACGTTAACAGTGGCAGATAATCCAGTATCCTAGCATTGGTTAGTACAAATCTTCCCTGTTCAACAAGCTCCGCTATCTTATGGTGTGTAAAAATGGTAAGAGGATACCCCATCGAGATGGCGGAAGCCTTGTCATATGCATACTGCACAGCGGCCAGGCCTTGGTAGCACTGAGGATAGCCCTGTGCCACAGCATCCAATCTCGAACTGTAATACGCAATAGGCTGCCTGGTCCTACCGGACACCGAATCCTGCATCAAAACAGCTGAAGCATAACCATTACACCTGTTTGAAACATATAACAAAAAAGGTTTAGAATAGTCAGGGGTACCCAACGTGGGTGCCATCTGCATTTCCTGTTTGATCGTTTCAAATGCTGCATCAGCATCACAATTCCACATCAATTTGGCCGTCAATCGGTCATGTCCTGCCTGCTTCATGAGTTCTCTTAATGGGGCTGTTTTTACAGTATAATCCTCCACCCACTCGGAACTAAACCCAGTCATACCCAAAAATGTCACCATTTGGCCTACAATAGTGGGTTTGGGGGCTTTACTGATTCCCTCGAGTGTCTTTGAAATTGCCTTAGTTTGATGTGCGATTGTTCTACCCAGGTACTTTACCTCGGTCTGACAGTATTTCAACTTTTTCTTGGAGACCTTATGTCCCCCCACTGTCAGTCTCTGCAAAACTTTAATGGTGTCTGAATGGCACTCTTCCAATGTGGGTGCACACACTAACAAATCATCCATGTACTGTATCAGTGTGCCATCCAAAGCCAGGTTTTCCAGATCTGCCTTGAGCATACTGTTAAACAAATCCGGCGAGTGTTTGAACCCTTGAGGTAGACAATTATACGAATATTGTTTACCTTTGAATGTGAATGCAAATAATGTCTACTGTCTTCCGCTAGAGGGATACTGAAAAATGCATCACTCAAATCAATGACAGAAAAATACTTAGCATTACAAGGTATGTTTGATAACAACGTATGTGGGTTAGGAACCTGCGCCGGGAAATCCTGGACAATGTCATTAATCGGCCGCAGGTCATGGACCAACCTCCACTTCTGCTTGTCTGCCTTTAGGATAGGAAGTGTAGGCGTATTACACACACTGACACATTCAAACAACACTCCCGCACCAGACAATCCGAAAATGGTGGGGTCAATACCAGCCTCTGGTGTCATGGGGTACTGCTTTTTCCAGGGTAACTTGGCACCTGGTTTAAGTTGCACAGTAACAGGAGACGCAGATTTAATCAATCCTATGTCCGCATCATTTTTAGCCCAAACACAATCATCTACAATTTGTTCCATCTCCTTTTGTAGCATTTCCTGTCTAGACTGCTCACTGCTCAACAGCATCTGTTGACTCTCAGTGATTTCAATCTCCTGCGGTTCACCAATCATTTCTGTTACACAAAGGACTTTGATTAACGTTTTATCAACAAACTGTAAAATTAAAGGATTATCTGTTTTTTCCCAAATTTCAGACTTCCCTCTTTTCATCATGGGTCCCAGATCCTTAGCCTGGTAACCCTTGTTAACCATCAATGTAATGTGAGGGTCAGACCCTGGTATGTCAAACGATTTTCGTATGATATCAGAGTCAGGACCATCTTGGGCTGCCATAGCAGCTCCTGGTTGTCCAACAAGGAAATACTGAGAATGAATGGCAGCAGGCTTGCCCTTTGCCTCCATCGCCCACAACTGCTCAAGCAACAAATCCTGATTTTCATCATATTGCAAGGTGCAGTGGGAACCCAGCCTAGGTCGGAGTGCTTCTGGTAACTGTGCTGAAATGTATTTTCCCCAAGTGCTAAATACCTTCTCAACTGGATCAGTAATGTTACCCACCCAGTAAACATTAGCCACATGTACTGACCTTACTGGCATCTGACACTTCACTCCCTGTCGGTCAATTATCACTCCATCCGGAGTACACAAAATCTGCATATTCAATTTACATAATGCATCCCTCCCTAACAAATTTATAGGTGTGTGTGCCGATACTAAAATAGGCAATCGTGCAATACCCCCGTTGGCCTGTATTTTAACCGGGGCTGTCATAGGAATAAGCTGCGTTTGTCCCAAAAATCCTACTGTCTTTACAAGTTTGCCTGACATGGGGAGGTGAGTGGCACACACAGGGCTTACGCAAGTGTGTGTAGCCCCAGTGTCAATCATCATATCAAATGGTTGATCATTAATGAGAGCCTGCAGCATAGGCTCCTGGTCTGCTTGTACTGTTAGTGCTACTAGCTGACCCTCCCCTCTAGAATTCTCTGGGCCCCGCTAGTAACCTTGACTGGGCCATGGGTTGTGTGGCCCGCAACTGCTGTCTGCTGACCCTGTTCGCATGGGCCACTCGGTTGGTACTGACCTTGTTGAGTGTTAATTGGAGCCCAGGGGTTCGTTGGGCAGTCTCAGCGGGGATGCCCAAATCGTCCACATCCCCAGCATGAACCTCGTGGACCTCGTGGGCCTCCCTGATGCTGCTGAAAATTGGGAGCATACCACTGGCCCCTATTGAGTTGTGGTCTCACAGGAGAAGAGGAGTAATTACGGAACACTGGCATACCTTGGGGCAGGACTTGTGGTGTGGGTACCGTCATGAAACCTGCAGGAGGGGCAGACAACGTGGGTCTCTCGGCAATAGAGACAGGTGTAGTGACCAGTGGCGCTTGAAGTTTCTGTTTGTCCTTTTTGACGAGATCATCAAGTTGGAGCTGAGTCAGCCGTCTTTGGATATCTCGCCCCTGGTTGGCCAGCCTCTGTTCAGCCTGTCGATATTTCTCTACCGCATGAACAACATGATCACAGAACTCTTTGTGTGTTTTTGAAGATGTAAGTCCAACCACTTCATCCAGTCTGGTTCTGACCTGTAGTGGTAGTGCCTTTATTATAGTCTCTAAAGAGTACAGACATGACAGGATTTAACTCTGGATCCTCCTCTGTTTCCAGCCTCCAGTTGTTGACATGGTTTTGTAAGTAGACTGCTGGGTTTTCAGTGTCCCCCATTATGCTCCCCTTAAGCAAATTAGAGTCCAGCCTGTTCGGGAACTCATTCCTCAACGCTTTCCAAAGTTTTTGTCTGTAAGTGTCAAATGACAGTCCATCACCGGCCACCGTACCCGCCTCCTGCCTCAAGTCCGCAGTTGCCATGACGTTCTCCATGCGGGTCATACCCAGAACCCTAAACAACAGGGCCTTTATATCCCCTAAGGCCAGTAATTTCCCAGTAGTCCTCAACTCAAATTCACGGATCCATTTACCAGCTCCATTATACATTATCAGTAAATTAGTAAATACGTTTTCTAAATCCTGTGTTGCCCATGGAATGTAATTAGCCTGATTCCCTTTAATCAAAATGGGACACATCTGTACTCTTCTCTCAGGTGTCCGTAAATAACTCCCATCCCCCAGGACCCCACGCGGCCCTGTGGATGAGTCAACCACAACAGCTCGTAAATCCTCCCCCTCTGAATCAGTGGAGGAGCCCTGACTGCTAAGTAACTGCACTTTGGAGTTCCCCTGCCCTTTCTCAGACTCTCCCCCACACCCAAATTCTACCTGTCTTTTCTCAGACCCTTTCACATACTCAAGTTCCACCTGCCTCTGCTTCTCATCTAATTCACACTGTCTTTGTTTAACACGGTCCAACTCTCTCTCCACCCAAACTTGCCGCGACTCCCAATCTCGTTTCAAATCGTACCTGTTCAACGTGTTACCAGAATCACTCCCACACTCCAAGCTGTCCCGTTTTACCCCACCACGCGCAGGTCCCGCATTTTCCTTCCCCACAAAACTATCCCCTTGATCTATTTCCCAATTCCTCAGTGCTCTAGCTAATTCCCCATAACAGTCCAAATTTGCCAGAGGTGCACTAGTCTTGGGAACCACAGGAGTAGAAGCCATCAGAGTCCTGTCTTGTTTATCTATCTCTATCTCACCCTTTATCTCTACTTTGCCTGTCACCATAGGAAAAACGCCAGCCCGATACGGAGGCGGAGCTCCCGGAATGGGCACCAACTGATCTTGAGATCCTTTCAACAATGATTGAGCTGTAACCATAGCTTTCTGCTGGCCTATACTTTCATCTAAGAACAGTTTCAAAACTTCCCTCTCCCTCTCTTTCTTTGCCTGTCTCTGTTTACCCGTCTGCTTAGCTTTATAATTTTTTATAACAACATCAAGTTCCCTACACAATATAACATTAAACGAACCACCTTGGGGCCAGTGTGAGGCCAAATGTTTAGTGCGCTTTTCCCACTTTTGGGATGTTTGTAAGATTTCATCCTTACACAAAGGAAACCTCTTGCCTAAAATGTCCACCGGAGTATCCGCCATTATACTATGTTGCTCCAGTCCAACAATGCGATAGAATTATATGCTATGTGTTGTGTTCCACTAATAACCACTTATTCAATTAGGACGTTCTATGTGATTGTGCTTCACAAAATTTACGTCACCAAATAGTATGAAAGTTATAAATCGTACGCTCTCCAAAACTTGCCCGTAACAACACATGCACCACGTTGTAATAGCGGAAATATATAGTAACCGTGCAGCCTATACGCAAACGACCAAGAGTTCTATTGTAACGTGTTCGAATAGCACAACTATTAAGTCATACCATCTAGCTACAAACCATGGACTGTCAAAACACAATTAAAATGTATTTAGATAACAATTCATAAAGCAAGTAACAAGTATAAAACAAGCTTTATCAAAAATGGAGTTTACAACAAAAGTTGGTCAATAAAGAAATGACCCAGAAAGACACATAAAATCTAAAATTTCAGAGGCCTTGAAAACAGCAACAAGTAGGCAAAAAGAAAACACAATACATTAAACAACAAAATCCTGCAACACTCCGGAAAGAGTGTACAATATCTGCACCAGTCACAAACGAGAAAAAGGAACAAACAGACAAGCTACTATTGAAAAGCACCACCGGAACGTTATGACCTACACGAGTATGTAAAATAACTCCATCCAAATAAACAAGCCGTGACTAATGAAAAGGCATATGCCTCCTTTATTCATAACTCAAAAGTACAGCCTACCACGACTGTCCGTCCCTAAAGATTCACAATAAAACACAGCAACACCAACAAACCCTCAAATCTCACAAACAACATATAATACTAAAACAAACACTACCCCGTTAAATAATACACAATGAAAGTCACATTTACAGTATCATCCCACAAACAGGAGACACGTTATCCCAACCACTCTTCACCAAACTAATCAACTAACTGTCGCAAATGGACAATATGCCGGGTGCGCCGTCCGAATAAGCCATTCACGGTCCCGCAGACCGGTACGAAACAGTACAACCTCGCAGCAAGTCGCAGCAAATCTGCTAAGACTTTACAGTCGGTTGGCTAGGCCGCTTCCAGCACGTATATCACATGCTCGAACAGCAGACTTCGCTAAAATCTTAATATTACATCTACCTTACCCTTAAGGTCGTATTACCGAGTCTCCTCTAACACTAACTGTACTTCCACCTTACCCTTAAGGTGCTACCACCGAGCAGCCTCCACTTCCACCTTACCCTTATTAAGGTCTTATTACTGACTGTGCTTTCACCTTACCATTAAGGTCTCATGAACAAGTCATCTCCAACACTAACTTTACGTCCACCTTACCCTTAAGGTTTCATTAACTAATCATATCACAATTACAAATTACATAAACAGAGGATTTCTCCTAGCAACAATACTGCAAGCATGCGCAAGTTTGCTCTTTACACAAACACTCAGTATATAATTTAGAATGAGGGGTTCGGAATAGGTAAGATTTCCCCGCCGCATTAGAGTCAGCAGACAGTTCAGCCGCAAATTTCACAAACAAGATATTCTATTATACAGGGAGACAACTCACCAATAAAGCGGCCGCTTTAAGTTTGTGAGAAATGCGTCCGGCCCTCCGTCGACAGTCCTGCAACAAGTTTAAAGAATGAAATCCTAACCTAACACAACCCAGGGACGCCAAAAATTATGATGTGTCTAATTATGGAAAAAAAGAATACAAGAGTGTGTTGATATAAGGAGCAAATAGGACTCAGTCTATCTCTAGACAGAATCGGTTTATTTTGCAAAACAGACGCCCCCGTATCGAAACATGGGCTCTTTTTATTTTAGTTCCAACACCCACTTCAACCTTATTGGCTCATACTTCAAACAATCTCAATCGCTCATTATTTCTTGCTTGTCCCTTTCAGCGTCAAGAAGTCTGAATTCCTAAGACTGGCCAGGATGACACCCCTTCTTTCCCTAACCCCAGCCCTGTTTACCTCAAACTTTTAACATCTGCCAGTTACAGATTATAGCCTACATCTGACTATGATGCATTCTTTAGGTTCTTCCTGTTCTAACACTCCTATTGTTTTAGTGTCCAGCTGTCTCAAGCCCTAAAGCTAATTTTCTCCCTTGACCAACACCCCATCTATCTAACAAAAGGTTAACCCTATACATTCATCCTGGCCAAGTGACTTCACCCTCCCCTACTGTAAACACAAACATTCCTGAGCTCACAGTTTGAGTGAGATAGAGCAGGCTTCTCACACTAGACATTCACAGTATTTTGATATGGTTACAATTAAAAACTTCAGTCTGTAAAATAAATGACATAACATTCTATAGATTCATATGGGCTTCTCAAAAATACTAAACACTCCTTATCGCAATTAATAAACAAATTTTCTAGCATGAATAAGTCTCTAATAGTCATTTATCAAAATACCAATTCTACAAAAAAACTATATGGTATAACTATTTCACACATTTTGTAGAGGCTATATCATTTTCCTCATTACTAGCCATGACTTGACGGCTGGTTTCCTTGTCAAAAGTAGCCTGTGGGAATGTATTTTAACCCCAGCTGCCTTAGCCCTATACCATTCATTACTGCAGCCAGGGGAAATACAGTATAACTCCCCCAGACCTGTTGGTTTCTGTTTCCTCAGTCATGTCATTTAGCCTCGGACTCATTACTGTGCCTGCTATGGCTGAGCTGCTAGTGCTAGCCACGGAATAGCTTACCATACTAGTGACATAGCCCATTGTTGAAATCCAAAATAGAGGCACCCGTGTAACAAAAACAACACTTTCAACATACCAGTTCATCCCTTTTTAAGAAATTTAGCCATTTTAATCATTGTACCAATTAGAAGAAATAAAAAACATATTTTATATCATCTTTAAATTCCATTTCAGTTCATCTTTAAGAATTTCATTTCTTTAAAAGCTAAAACAGGGTTATGGTTGAAAAATGCTGGGAACAGTATAAGTGGGCAAATGATAATGAATTGAATAAAACAGTCATTTACATTTTTTTTAACATTACTGTAGTATGGGGGAAAACATAACAGATTAAAAAATATGGAAGTACAGCTAGTTTTATTACAGGCGGAGTTTCCATTATTCATGGAAGTTCCTATTTATTTAAACAGAGAATGTCCTAAAACCAGATAAAACAAGTCAGACACATAACAAACTGCATCTAATTAGGGGTCCAAGCCCGAAGGGGCTGGGAACCGTCGTTGCAAAGCAACGCGGTTCACAGCTCCAGCAGGGCTGTAGAACCCTATTGTTTTTCAAAGGTTTCTTCTTATTCTTATTCTTCCGGTAAAACCGATACTACAGCCTAAAACGTACATGATCATGGGGTGCCATTTTCAGGACTGGTCCAGATCACCGCTGGGACCTCAGACAGAAAAATTCAGCCACTTCCACCACTAG
>JACXGM010002501.1:6645-24194 GCA_016801145.1 Umbra pygmaea
CCCCCCCCCCCCCCCCCCCGATGAACACCTTAGTTAAGTGGTAGTGTGTTTGGTTCATTGTCCTGTTGCATTGCCTAATGAGTTGGGTGATGTTTTCTTGTAATTCTGTACACCTCTGAGGTCATTCTGCTGCTGCCATCATTAGGTTGTGTGTCATAAAGGATGAGTGGGGGGCGCCATGCAGTTGTAGCTTCACATTGCCAAATAATTTGTAGCCAGGGTTTGATTTACAGCATTTCTGTTTAATAAATTGGGACAGCACCGTAAGTTGGTTCCGTTGCAAATTAGTACAGTGCTGCCCGGGGTAAGGTAGTAGAGATGCTGGACTAGCATTCCTTGACACGTTGCTCTCTAGCGACTCCTTGTGTTGAGATCAGGGTCCTGTGAGTTCAGTTGTGGAAGTGTAGTTGGCGAATGTGTAATTGTTCTGCTCATTTACAGACTAAAGGCTTCCATGTTGAAGGAGCTGTGTGATAGAGTCGGACATCTCTGCGATGTGCTTGAAGGAAGCATGCAAGTTTTTGCAGTTAAATAATTTCAAATAAAACAAAATGTCCCGATTGAGCACACACCTTCAATCTTTGGAACACACATGACCACCCTCCTTCAAAACGTTCCAAGCCGATTTCAGAATTTCAGTTGAAGACACTTTCAGTTAGAAGTAAGTATAGATATCAATAACTGTCACAAAGTCTCTGTCAAAGTGTTTTACTATATTGATAGGAATCTGCATGTGCAATACAGTACCTTGCATAAGTATTCACCACCCTTGGATATTTTGTTGTGTAACAACTTGGAATGAAATAGTATTATAGTTTTTTTCCCATTTCTTTTACACAACATCTGGATCCTGTAATTCTAGACGATCCTTCCTGGCATATTGCTCAAGCTTATCTAAGTTGGTGATTGTTGGTGAGAAGCAATTTTCAAGTGGTTCCAGAAATTCTCAATCGGATTGTGGTCTGGGCGTTTAATGGGCCATTCTAAGACATTCAGGTTCTTGGTTTGAAACCACTACAGTGAAGCTTTGGCTGTGTGGTCAGGGTCATTATCCTGCTGGAAGGTGAACCTTCACCCTAGTCTCAGTCAATCAATCAATCAATCAATCAAGTCAATAGATCCAATGTATTTTAGAATGCCCTTTTTACAACAGCAGCTGTCACTAATTGCTTTGAGAGATGCCCAGCCTAAAACACAAAAGAGCAACCAACAACAAGTGATGCACAGTGGCTAGGAAAAACTCCCTAGTAGGTGGAACCTAGGAAGAAACCTAGAGAGGGGCCAGACTCAAGGGGGTGGTCAGTCCTCTTCTGGCTGTACTGGGAGGGGAATCTGAAGGTACATGGCCCAATTGTCTCAGGTGTCTTGCAGACTGAATCAGGTTTTCCTCTAGAATTGCTCTGTTTTTGGCTCCATCCATCTTGCCCTCAATCCTGACCAGTTTCCCAGAGGAAAAGCATCCCCACATCATGCTGCTGCCAACACCATGCTCACAATGTTTACCCATTCATCAAATGATGTGAGTTCTGAGGGCAATTGATTGCACAAAAGCTTATTTAGGGGTTTCATAGCAAGGGGGGTGAATATTTTTTCAACCAACACTGTCTTGTTTAAATTTATATTTCAACTGTTGTCACAATAAAACATATTTAGCAACTTCAAACAAATGGTAAAAATCCCAATACCATTCTATTTAATACCAGGTTGTCATACAAAACTTGGATACGTCCAATGGGGTGAATATTTATGCACGGGACTGTAGGATAGAATAAGATTGTAATGGAAAACCTACAGAGGCATGACTTGTGCCTACTCACTGACTCAGCAGGTAAATAACCAGAGTAAGTTGAACCTGATTCTGGTTATAGATTTACAATGACATAATGATGAAGGCTATTTTGGTCTCCAGAACAAATGGTGATGCTAATCATTCAGTTACATCTTTGGAGATAAAGCCACAAAATGGCAGACCTTTTGCATTATTTCTACATGTTCAGTGCTGTCGAGTGAAAGTGGCTACAGGTGTAGCCACCAGCCAGCAAATAAGAGAAAGGAAAAGGGCTAGAAATAAGGACATTCCTGTCAGGCAGTACAGGTCAGAGAAGCCTTGTGTTAATCCCCCGTTGCCATCGTCACAACGCATTTGTGGTGATAATCAGGGCTAGCAGCATGTTTTTACGTGGCTTCATTTCCTAGAGTGCTGCCCACTTCACGGCTCACCACAAAGGCCTACGCGGTTGTCAAGGTGTCACCATTGATTGAATGTAAACGTTACAACCAGCCAGGGTAGAAGTGGTCGATCTACTTTGATAGGCACAAATGTCTGAACTTGACCAGTAGACTTGATGATTTGATTTGATATGAAGTGGTAATGCAGCATGAAAGATTGAGTCACATTTGCTATGAAAGAACACTAGTCTGAAAGAAGTGGTAATGCACAAACATGGTGTCATGGGTCACCTGGGAATAGTTACTCAGGTCGTGTTGGGGTAAAAATTCAGCAGATGTTAAATGCCTGCTACTTTGTGTACAACTGAAAATCCACATAGCGACAATGGCATTAGTTGAACTAAGCTAATGAGGTGTTTATTTTTTAATGACAGATTATTCTTTACTTACTAGCATGCAGTCTACCAAGTATTTGGACAGTGACACAATTTTTGGCCTGGCTCTATACTAATGAACATTGGATATAAAATTAAACAGGGTCTAAAAGGTTAGAGTGCAGAAAATGTGTAAGAATGAGGGAAGAATGTCTGCAATCAAACCTAATTGTCATTTAAAATTGGATGTGCTGAAGTCTTCAAGAATTAGTTCAATTGTGTCGTTTTTATTATGCATGGGTGGAAAATGGCATTTTTACTTTAAATTATTTATATTATAATGTGAAGCCCCTACCTTGAGGGTGCCACAGGATTGTAGGGGTGCAGATGGCTCAGTGGGTAGGAGTCAGACTTGTAGTCAGAAGGTTGCCAGTTCGATTCCCGACTGAGCCAAATGTTGTTGTGTCCTTGGGCAAGACACTTTACCCTAATTGCTCCCAGGTCGTTGCTGTAAATAAGAAATTGTTCTTAGTCAACTTACCTGGTTAAAAAAAAAAAGGATTGGGGTGGAGCTTGCAAAGGTTGTGGAATTAAATTTCAGTACAGATAAAACCCACATGTACTGTAGATCATGCAATATCAGCTGTTCACCTTCTAATACAGTGTCTGTGTTGTAGCTCTGCAGGGAATGTTCAAATTGCACAACCAGATAAGACCGGTAGTATTGAAGCTGAAACTATCCTCAGAGACCAGCTGCCTGACGTCAGTGGTTACTCAGCCAAGAAGATGTTGTTAGACTTGTTTTGGATGTACAAGCTTCTTGGGCTAAAGTAGGTGAGTGAATGGCGACACCAATGTTCTCTCACCATGGTGTTGGCAGCTGGGTTTGTTTCTACCACTGAGAAGCCAGTTTGTTATCAGCCTTTAGTAACAGAGTTTGAAATGACAGCCTGTGGGTCTCTACAAGCCCGTAGGTCCACACAACACAAAGCCAGTGGAAGTGTGTTTATAAGGCAGGGGTCATTTGAAGGCCATTGAGACACATAGTTACTCAGTCACCCTGTTAATGTCACTGAGACAAAGAGGTCATGTCAGCACTTCTTATCATGCTCAAACACCACCAAAGCATCCCAGTGTTTCCTCTAGATTAGATTGCCCAATGCAAGTGGGTAACAGTGATGATGGGTGACTTACAGTAAGGAATTGTAGCTTGGTTACCTTCAAATTGGCAAAAGATTATGATGTAAATACGTTCATATCTACAATGTGTGGCTGTTGTGATAATGCTGAAGAAAATACACTTGGCGGTTGAATTCTCATGTTGTTTACCAATGGAAAATGCAAGTTAAATTAGTTTTCATTGTATTTTCAACTCAATTGTCAGCTGGGAAAATGTGCAGGTACAGTGCATTTAGGCTAGCTTAGATTTATAGACATTTATGGATGAGAACAAGATCAGTTTATTTTCAAATTGCAGTGGAGCATTGATAATTATATCACCAGAAGAAGACTTAATATTTGCGGAAAGAGAATCACTAAATATTGTTTTCCATAATGTATTTATGATTTTATATAGTTTAATTAATCTGGAGCCCAAACTGTATGCATTTCAATTAATGGGAGGACTACGGAGAATGCAAGCATCTTGTGTGACTCAAAGTTCATTTAGACATGGGGCTTTCTGTCAACATTTCACATTTTCCCCACGATCTCTCACATGATTTATGTAACAGACAGAAAAAGATTTCACATTGGCAACAGTATTTTTTCTTGTCAACATCAGAAAAATCCACAGACACATTTCCAATGTGGTCTATCCTCTTTCCATGCAAAATATGTTGGACTGGAAATCAGGACCTTGATTTATAAAGCACCATGCTGATCTAGGATCAGTTTTGACTCTAGATCCTCACAAATAAGATTATATGGACAGATCCTTGATGTGAGATAATAGCTTTTTTCTAATGACACGAATTTTCATTGGATTTCTTGTTTGAAACCATTATCCCTTCTTCTCCCTGCTGCAGGGTCTGTATGGGCCTTACATGGACAGCAGCACCGTAATAATCCTTTTTAACAGGTTATGGACCTAATCATAGAATTGTGAAAGTAGGCCAAACTTTGCTACTCTACATCTAGTGTCGTTGAGTAACACCTCCGTGATGTAACCCACTAATCGATCAGGCAACTACAATACACCAGCAGCCTTTTTCTGTAACGGTTCCAACGAGAAATAACACACTCCCTACCTGAACAACAGCTATAAAATGAGAAAAACACAGCCTAAAGAATAAGAAGAGAATAATCTGATAACCATTGTCAACCTATTTTAGCTATTCGTGTCTACAGTGTTCTGCCACGTCAATAAACATGTTCAGACTGGCCCGTGTCAAATGCTAAACCTTTGATCCTCCTCGTCGCTCACGCCATTAAAAAGGTACACACAGTCAATGAAATACATTTTACCCTGCACAAAGGATGAGGGCAGAACGGGTTGGGATGCGGACTTGGTAAAACAAGAGCCGTGAATAATACGAGAAAAGGACGGGTGGGTTGCAGCCATTTTCGCTGTTAGGTGAGGGTGAAATGACTGGCAAAAAGAATAGAGGATAGGGCATTGGGGTTGGATGACACAGTGAGAAAAAAACATGAAAGAAATACATAAGCTGCAAATAGAGAACCAATGTTGCTTTAAACAACAACATCAGAATAGTAACTGGGAGACGTCACGTGTCAACCGACTGCATTACAGAAAAAGGCAGCTGGTGTATTGTAGTTGCCTGATCGACTAGTGGGTTACATCACGGAGGTGTTACTCAACGGCACTAGATGTAGAGTAGCAAAGTTTGGCCTACTTTCACAATTCTATGATTAGCTCCATAACCTGTTAAAAAGGATTATTACGGTGCTGCTGTCCATGTAAGGCCCATACAGACCCTGCAGCAGGGAGAAGAAGGGATAATGGTTTAGGCTGTGTTATTGTCATTTTATAGCTGTTGTTCAGGTATGGAGTATGTCATTTCTCGTTGGAACCGTTATAGAGATTATGTGCAATGTTGTGTCCTTACACACACACATCCTTTTTGGATTGGAAAACCAGAAATCCAAATTACTTATCTTAAAAGTACCTCCAATTCTAATACTATGTTATTTAATATTATTAGACTAAGATGGAAATAATGTAGATCAGCAAAACATCCTGGTGTGTAAAATGTTATTGTAGGGGACATGTGGATCTGGATTACACACACACATCGATAAGGATGTGTGAGGTCGGTTGGTATAATACAGAAGGTGAGGTGTAGGCCTCTTTATTTGAATATAGCATGAGTGGATTTCCTGTGGACTCCTGTAGATGTATGACAGAAGGCAATGCAGTGGTGTAGATGTAGGGGTGTAGACAAGGCATGAATGTATACAGCCCCCCCCCATATTCAACACAATCCTATGCCCTTGACAGTTGGATCAGAGTAACATACAGTAACTTCTTTGGTAGATCATCCTATGAAGTTCAAACTGTTCATAATATAATCATGAAACATCAAATGTCTGATGTTATTTATCATAACATGGCATACATTATAGCAACTATTGTTTTGAGAAAGTTGAATCCAGTCACGTACACTGAAAAGTCTTCATTAATCTATGATCTCTGTATGACAGTTCTGGCATGGCTCAACATATTCTAGTTATTATCTCATATTACTGTCTTTTTATTCCGCTTTTTTCTGAGTATTGCCAGCCCGAGAACATGCTGTAGGTGGTAGGTAGTGCTTCATCCTGTAACCTGAGCCTTATGGACTCCTTTCTGTGCCAACAGCCACAAAGGAGTATTCTTTAAAAAGAGCAATCTCTAGCTCAGGTTATTATGGATACCTTTTTCCGTCGTCACTTCAAGAGGAAGGAGGCGGGCTCACGGGCAGAAGAGGAGTCAGAGCAGGACTACTGCCGCGGCAATCGCCGTACAAGCGTCGCCGTTCCGACCAGCAAGGCTCGTCGGCGATCTAGCGCAGGTCTCCCATCAGCTGCTCTGGCCCAACGGCGCCGCTCTAGTGTGCAGCTCCAGGGGCTCCCGTTGGCCGGGGGGGGACGCTGCGCTGGGGGAGGCCGGCTGGCCAAGGCGGTCAGCTACTCCAAGTCGTCCTCTAGCGCCCATGTCCGTAGGCGCTCCAGCACCACTACCCCCAGCATGAACCCGCGTTTTGCTGTGCGACGCCGCAAACTGGCCGGTAATCTGCGCACCATCGACACTCACCTGCTGGGGCCCTCCATGCTGCTGGCCAGCCTCATCCAGATGACGGAGGAGGAGGAGGATGGCATAGGGGGGAACCCAGGTCTGCCGCCTGGGCAACAGCAGGTTGAAATGAGGGGTAGTGGAGGCGGCAGTGGGACTATTTCCCGTGCCAGCACCCTTCACTCAGATGGTGACAGCAGCGACGACGGTCATAGCCTTTCTGAAGACAGCCAGCTCTCGAAGCCCGACGATGAGCTCCCACGCCCAGCAGACAAGGTGGAGGAGGTAGACGTATCCGACAGGGAAATTGAAGACACTTCCTGGTGGCTCACCCAACATTCCCCTTCGCCACTGGAGGCGGTTGCTGAGAGGACCTCCTCGTCTCGGCCGCTAATACGTGCACCTCGCTGCTTGCGGAGGAACTCGTCTCGCCTCTCGCAGAGTGAGCCCACTCCATGCGGACGCTTCTGCGGACGCTCCAGCCAGATGAGGAGGCGAAGAATTTCCACAATCTCCAAGGCTGGAAGCCCTTGGCCGGGTAGGGGGCCTCCACTTCCCAACCGCCGAAGGTCAACCGTCTACCTCAGCCACCCAGCCTTCTATAACAGCCAATCAGCAGGGTCAAGCCTGGAAGCCTACTATGATCCCCGTCTGGAGACATGGAGTGGGTTTCTTCTGTATGTAATCCATAACCTTCCTAAGTCAGCTCTTATCTGTTGGTGTTTTTCTGTCATAAAGCCTGAGTTGTTTTGTGATAGCTAGCTGGTTTGTATGTCATTAGTATTGTTACTAGTCTGCTGTCCATCTAAGAAAGAGCATTGTGTTTTTTGCGACCAGTTGTTGAGGAACATGTTTTATGACTGACTCACTTTGTGGTGGTGTATTCTTATTGCCACCATTTGAGCATATTTAGGATTAATTCTACAAGGTTTTTAATTTAATAAAATGTTCACTATTGTCATTGGTCTTATTCCCTTTTGATTCTGGGAATTGTATTAATTGGTGATATTAGAAAAAAACAGGGTATATATTGGAAGTTATGCAACCGAATGCCTAACCAATAACTAAAGAGACATTTATGTACAGTAAATCCCTTGCATTTTGAGTCTGATTCAGATCAGATGAGCTGGCCTACCATTGCCCTTCCCCAGCCTGTAGAGGCAACGTCTATAGATCCCTCATTAGCGACACAGCCAACAAAGACGCTGTAAATGGTTGGAGCTGAGTAACGCATCGCTACATTAATGATCTCCCAGTTAGAGTTGCTAGGCTATCAACACCAGTCTCCAAGGCTGGGGCTGGAGATAAGTCTCTAGTGAGGGATTGACTAACAACACTTGATGGTCAAGTGTTTGTATTATTGCTGAGGTTAATCTTGTGTGTCGGCTGCTCAAGAACACATTTTACACTTTACTATCAATGTAAAGACTGTGAGTATTATTATTTTACTCTCAATGTAAAGATCCTGAGTGTTATTACGAGTCAGTTTCTTTTTTACCTCTGCTGATTTGTTTTTCTTTGACAGTTTCTATTGGGAGCACTGTTGTATTGTATCATGTTTTAAATTCTTTTAAAGGCCTGGTATTTCTGCCTTGTGTTCTTTTCAGGAAAGCCATATCTAAGTCAGGCCTCCAGCACTTGGCAGCCCAGCCCAGTTCCTCAGCCCCAGGCAATGCTGATCCACTTCGAGAGAACTGCAACACAGTTGATTGGACTGTAAGTATAGCCTTTGGCACATAACATTTTCGAGAGGTCCCATTCAGGCCAGAAGCATCAAGGATACACATGCGTCGTGACAGCTCTACATCACACAAAAACGTAATCGACGTCATCAATGACATAAATAGGTCGATTAGCCAAAGGTACCGTCGACTTGCCATAATATTATTATAGCTACTGGTATGATGTCAAAATCTCACCCAATGGCTTCAAATTATGGTAGTATTTCAAACAAAGTCCCAACAATCTAGTGGTATGTAATATATGTAGATCACAAATGGCTTTTTATAGCAGTACAACTGAAAAATGTAAAATAGAAAAAGGCCCAATTTGCCAAGCCGATACTTCCTCCACATTTACAAGCGTTTTGCTGTGCAACACTTTACAGGTGCCAGAGGGAATAGTAGCCTACTGTACAACACAGTATATAGATAAGAAAACAGCTGTATTGCTCAACCATGTAACGATTGGCACAACAATAACTACTAACAAGGAAATCTGATTCACGTAAATGTTTCAATGGAAATGTAGCTGTATTCCAGCACTATGGATAGACCTTCACGTTGATGATAACGAGTCAAATTCCTCTTTCAAATACCAGCTTATAAAGCTGTACAACTGTATTTATTGTTATTTAAAAAAATATAAGGAAACAGATTTTTATGGGATAATGCTTCCCTGCAATATGAGGTGCTTTGTTGCACACACAATTACCACCTAAAATGCATAATCATTACCAAAGACTGAGCTACGCGTGCCTATTATAAAAAAAAGAATCACAATTCTCCAATAGAGTTGAAATTGCAAAATACTAAATCGCTTTTCTCATTGCTATTTTCATGTAGCTTAATATTTGTAAAATTATAGGTACATGAATTATCAAAGAAATGCGCACATAAGTACAGGACCAAGCAAAATTTGGCCACTAAATGTCTGCGGCTTTAACACCGCTCACCCTTCTGTTTTGTCCCAGGCGACAGAGCAAGAAGGCTGCAAGTTAATAGTGTAGTCACTGCATACTGTGAATTAATAACAAACCTTCGGGAAGGAAAGACAAATATTGGCAGTTTGCAACACTTCTGGGTGAACAAAATAGTAGAAGTTCTGACATACTACTAATAATAAATATACCTTAAATATACCTTATACCTGTTCAATAAATTACAATGATAGTACAGCTATAATTGTGTACCGATAATAAAAAACAATCAAATACCTTAACAGAATATTATATGATTAGGTCATCCCTGTTTGGAGAAAGTCACTTAAAAACAGACATTCTCATCTTACACAAAACGTCTGCAATGCTTAGTGCAAATGCGAACACAACGCTCTTGCATTTGCTTTCACAAACGTGTTTCTCTCTTTATAGCGATAGGGAAGGATGTAAACTATTTATATTTGTAATAAATATTACACATTCTTGACCTGCAATATAAATTATGTTTTTCTGAATATGTAGGAGCATTTACTTTTCTATATTTGGTATTCCTCTTGAAAAAGACTTTAATGATTTCATTTATTTAGTTGTTAGCTAAAATGTATAATTCACTTTATTCCTAAATTCTTTTTTATTCCTAAAATTAGATTTTTCTTTATAGATATTTTGTGTTAAAATTTGTAAAACCAGTTAAGACTGGGGTATTTTTTGTTGTGCATACTGTTTGTTTTAAAGAGATGATTGAATAAAATGTTGAAATATTAATTGTACACCTTTTCTGTATTTTAAATAAATTTGTATTATAATTCTATTAAGTTCGAGTCTAAAAAATACACTTTATCGATAAATTAGTCATTAAATAATCATTACATAAATAATCGTTAGTTGCAGCTCTAGTGTGAAGCACTGTATTGTCTTCTTAAAACCTTAAAGATTTGGAACAAATGAGAAGCTATATAGAAAATAGATGAGTTTTGACTATGGGCTCTCTGACTTTCTGCAGACCTCCTGCATAGCACTGCCTGGGACTTGGGTTAGAAAAATCTGATTATCTATCCTGCCACGTTTCTCTCCAGCGACTCCTTGTGTTCAGATTGGGCACCTGTAAATTTAGTTGCATAACTGTACGTGCACACTGCCGCAGACTTGGACTTCAAAGTTACCGGAAGTCATTCATTTTCAATGGAAGCCGGCAAAGGACCGGCTTCCATTGCTCTCACCGGCAAATCAGTTGGCGTTGCGTTTTGGGCATGTTGAGCGACCATAGCATCAAGAAGAATGTTGAAGTTTGTTCAACTTTATGGTAATGAGCTATGACACGGTTCCGCTGCAAACAACAGTCAACCAATCGGAACTTAAGTATGTCTGCTAGTCTTCCTTGCTTGATGTGAATGTCCTGCAAAGTGACCAAAGCGTCTAAAGCTTCCCCAGACTTTTTTGACAAGCGTCCTTGACAGGGCGTTCACAGCTTTTTTTGTGGGATGGCGTCCCCTCGCCACCCCACAGATCTGTCCAAGGAGTTGCAGAACTGCTGACAAGGCAGGATTAGAGAGGGAATTGAGAGGGGAGGAAAATGGGGGGGGGGACATTGAGTAGCAATTCTGAATAAAAACATGTGTCATGCTGGAGTTTGGTGTAGTTAGCTCCCAATTCTGAAACACATGAACTTGGTGATGGGGTTCAGGCCCCGGCTTGGCCTGTCTCTGTGCCCTGTCTCTGTGCCCTGTCTCTGTGCCCTGTCTCTGTGCCCTGTCTCTGTGCCCTGTCTCTGTGCCCTGTCTCTGTCTCCCTCTGCATTCGTGTCTCCCTAGCCGCTGGTTTGTACTGTAATAAAAATACAAATCTTAAGCAGTTGGTGATCTGTCACATGTAGATAAATATCTTGATTTATTTTCTCTTTCGATCCTTCTAGGAAAATGCCCTGTTTGGGGACCATATCTGGTTTGAGACCAGTGTCTCAGGAGACACTTGTTACGTCGGCGAACAGTACTGCGTTGCAAAGACAGTGGTGAGCTTTCATTACAACTGAATTTAATACAATGCTGTGTTTTAGCAGCCTCCTTTGACTAATTTTTATGATGTATTAATGCATATTTTAGTTGATTCAGATTATGAATAGTACATATTGTGTCTGTTTTGTCCACAGCAAAAGTCAGTGGCAAGGAAGAAATGTGCTGGCTGTAAAATAGCAGTACACACTATGTGCATCGAGCAGCTAGAAAAGGTTATGTGTAAATACGGTCAATTATTGTACAGTACATCATAACCAGGAAATAAAAATGTATGTGTGTGTTTGTGTATATATATATATATTCAATGTTGTATTTGCCTTCCACAGATCAATTTTAAATGTAAACCATCATTTAGGGAACCTGGATCTAGAAGCGTTCGAGAGGTCAGTATTTCTTTTTGGGCCCGCACTACATTATATTACATTATGTTATTAATAACTTTAAGAAGATAATCATTTAAATCCACACTAATAAATTAATGGTGCTATTTGTAGAATTTGAACATAAATAATTTGTCTTTCAAGTGACCAGCTTACAACCACTGCAAAGATGGGAGCTTTTGATAATATGTTGTATATGGGATGTTTCCTTCTTATAAACCGCCTTGTTACACACAAAAGCATGCCCTGAATATGTACATTTTTATAAAGACATACCGGCGTGTATCCATTGACACACAATTGTTTGTTTTTTTAAATATGAAATGCATGTTCTACAGATTTTGGAAGCTGGTCCCTGAAAGTGAAAATAGAATTCTATAAATACCACCATTCATATTTCCAAATAGTTTTGGGTCACATAGACATCGTTAGTGTACAACATTTTGTGACTTGTAATGTGATGGTGACAAAACAACATTCCCTAAATTTTAGAACATCATTGTCCGTCATCACTGGGTCCACAGGAGGCGTCAGACTGGCAAGTGTCGACAGTGTGGAAAGGTTAGAAACATCCGCCACACATACAGTAGATTCACATAGTCATCACTTAGATATTCTATCATCTGTCTGTGTATTTTTATTACAGAATGCCCCAGTCCCAAACATGTTCAAATTTTGGGAAAATAAAAAAAAGTAAATTTTCTTCAGCTGAGCTCCATAATGGCCACTGGGCTTTGCTCCTTTAAGAAGCTTCACATTTGACATCCTATGAATCATCTGGCTCCTTGTTCTCTGCTAAAGTACTGGAAAACATTTAGACCCTTTTTAGCATGGAGTTGTGACATGTTATTTATTTTTCCACAGGGTTTCCAGCAGAAGTTCACATTTCATAATAAAGATATTGTTGCAATCAGCTGTTCCTGGTGTAAACAGGCAGTGAGTACCAACTGCTATGGTCCTTCCTAAGCCACACCCTTCGTGTTTGGAAAGTCTGGTGAATGTTCTCCTCCAGTGCCTGACCTCGCAAATGCTCCTTTGCCTGAATGGGAACAAATTCCCACAGAAACACTTCAAAATGTTGGGTTAAGCCTTCCCAGAAGAGTAGGTGTTATAGCTGCAAAGGGGGGGTACGACGACATCAAACAGAGTATTAATACCCATAGTTTTGGGATATGGGTGTGATAGATAGGTGTCCACGTACATTTGGCGATATAGTGTGATTACAGTTTATTAATCCATTGATTCTTGATGATGAATATAACTTTTAAATGCTTGAGGAATTTAGTATATGTCTTGTTTTTATAGAGTGTTTGCAAACAATGTAAATGTTAGCAAACAGTCCATATTTTCTAAACACATAATGGCAATTATAATGTGTGTTTTAACTGCTTATTCACACATAATGCCATAGGAAAATGGGGACACATGGGGAATTAGAAAGCATGACTTGAGTTTGTTAGCTAATGGATGATGTATCTGAATTCTGATAACGTCCTGCTGAATTCATTGTTATCCTGTCATCTCTGTCCAGTATCACAACAAGGTATCGTGCTTCATGTTGCAGCAGATTGAGGAATGTTGTTCCCTGGGAGCTCACGCCTCTGTCATAGTGCCGCCCACGTGGATCTACAGGGTCCGCAGACCACAGGTACCCAACCTAGTGCAGAAATTATCACGCCAAATAATGGAAATGCATGAGGGAGATACTGCATATGTTGAAAGGAGGTTCTTGTGTATAAAAATGCTAGGTTTCCTGTCAGTTACCATATGTCAGCTAACAAAACCTTTTTCCAATCGTGCTGGTTCGCTTTTTGAATGAAACCCATTGTTACTAGAATAAGATGTATGATGGGTGCTATTTAGGCTACATTGGCCAGGAGATTTAGTGACAAACTGATCCACTTGCTGGTACTTCACAATTTGCTGTGTTGGTGTCATTCAACAAAACTTACCCAATTGAACATGTGTGGGAGATTCCAGAGTGCCATTTGAGACAGCTTTGGCCATGACCAACTGATGGTGTCGCATGCTGCAAATATCAGTTTTCCTTACCCAAACATGTTCTGAGGGCAGTAAGATCATGATTGCTTCAGCTAAATGTTAAATCAAAAAATTAGAGTTGCCCTAACCATAATTCTAACCTTCCCTGAACCGAAACCCTAACATTAACCTAACCCTAATCTTAACCTAACCATAAAATAAGCAGCTAATATCCCCCCCCACCAAACACAACCCTCTCCTAACAAATCCCAACAAGCCCCACCCCCCCGCAACATCCCCCCAGCCACACAAAGCCCACCATACACTAAAAGTATAAAGCAAATAACTGAATAAATAAAAACAAACAGACCAGGACAAGGTAAACACATTTAAAAAAAACCTAGGCTAACATCAGGTAATCAGGGAGTCTCTGGAGGCCCTCAAAATAAGAAATAAGACTGCCACCTGTTAAAAAATGTATTGATCTAGCAACATTTGGTTATTAGTCAGATGCTACTGTATAACCACAAGGCTAACTAATTACTAGTACTGGCTTCCTTCAGTTTTCTTTTCCATTTTTATAAACTTTTATTATCAACAGTTTTCTTTTCCATTGGAAATGTTCTTGAACTCCTACGTCTTCTTTGTCTCCTCTATTTTGTTTGGTTATGTGAATAAACCAAACATTATCTTTCTGACCTCAGCCGGTTTCGAGTAAGGAACACTGGTATGGATCGCATGCCCACAGTAGCACCAGACACTTACTGAATCTCTGCCGAGGTACCTTAACACTAGAAATTCCAAAAGGTCACCCCATCTGGCATTTCAGTTTGTAATTAAAATAAATCTGTGATTTTGAATCTGTGATCTTCTCCCATTCCTAAACTCACTAATGGAAAGCTATTTAGACTTGATTTACCATTTTGTTTTTACCCCTACTTCCTACTTAAAATCACACGCCACTTAGTGTTGGTACCCAACAGGCATTTTATTTAGGCAGATAACAACACAGTAGGTCTGATGCTATTGATTGCTCGATGCAGTGATGTCTTGCTGGATGCAGTGATGGCTAGCTGGATGCAGTGATGGCTAGCTGGATGCAGTGATGGCTAGCTGGATGCAGTGATGGCTAGCTGGATGCAGTGATGGCTAGCTGGATGCAGTGATGGCTAGCTGGATGCAGTGATGGCTAGCTGGATGCAGTGATGGCTAGCTGGATGCAGTGATGGCTAGCTGGATGCTGTGGAGGAGAATGGCATCAGATCTTGGGGGTTAATTGTGGTTTAAAAAGCCTGGTTTGTGTCAATGGATGGATCTGTTTCTGTCTCCACAGACATCATTAAAATCAAGTAAAAAGAAGAAACGAACATCTTTGAAAGGCAAGCCCAGTAAAAAGGTCGGAGAGGTAAGGAAAGTCGTTTTGGAGAGAAAACACTGAGATCATGTCCTCTTATGCGGTCTAGTATGAGAATGGAAATACCCCATCTTTGTGTCTCGTCTGTTTTCTCTGCTCCAGGATGGTCGATGGAAGCCCTTCGTCGTGAAGCCTGTTCCCTCGCAACTCATGAAACCTCTGCTGGTGTTCGTCAACCCCAAGAGCGGAGGCAATCAGGTGTGTTTGCTTGGTGTCCCCAGCACGGATGTGCCTCTGTAGCATGGACTCAGTCCTGGCCTGGTGCTAATTTAGCACCCTCTCCTCAGTCCTTCTGCTTTTCTCTCCTTTGTCGGTAAACATATCATAACATAAAATGAAGAACATCCTATATTAGATTTCAAAGTATAACTATATTATTTGGAGATGTAGGCTGACGATAGAGCATCTGCTTGTTTTCTTGTGCAAAAAGAATTGCTAAATATTTGACCCATTTAGGTGCAGTATAGCTCCACAACACTTGATTCAAAACTGGGCATTCATATATTTTAGAAGAGCAACATGATTCCAGACATGGGCTACCTCACCATAGGAATGTGACTCCAAATCAACTCTGCTACACCTATCTCTATTTTTTCCAGGGTGCCAAGATTATTCAGTCCTTTATGTGGTACCTGAACCCCCGACAAGTATTTGACCTTACCCAGGGAGGTCCGAAGGAGGGGTAAGATATGTACATACATATCATTCACAAACCTTTAAAAGTATAGTTTACTCAAACGTTCCTCTGACCCTGGGTGATAAAGCCATGTGAATCAACAAAGGTGTGAATCAACAAATCTTACCTATGGTTTCCAATTTTTTATGTCAATGAAGTATAAATATATGTAAAAAGGACCTAATAGTATTTGCTCATTAATAGATTGTGATCAATAAATAAACTCTATTAAAGGACCTGCTCAACATGTTCGGTAATTCCCAACTTGGCCACCGTAAGGTGCCCAAAAACTTTGTGTGCATCACTGCTACATAAAAAAAATGTTAGTTTTTACCGCAGTTCGACCTTTGAATCGAGTCGATAGGAGAATAAAATGTGACAAATAAATACCAGGAAGTCAAATGAAAGTATCTAGATGTATGTTGCAGTGATGTAACCAAAGGTTTTTGGGCAACTTACGGTGGCCAAGTTGAGAATTACCGAAGGTTTTGTTGTGACTGCCTTGTCGGAAACATGAGTGGCACAACAATTTTTAGGTGTTTAGGAAAATGGAGTGTTCTTTTAAGGACTTTTTCAGCCACTGTGCTTCAATTCTCATTGTTGCTTGCTCTTTTGGGTTTAGCCAGGTATTTGTCACAGCACTTTGTTGCAACTGATGTAAAAAGGTCTTCATAAAATACATTTCATTGATTTAATTAAATAATCAGTTTTTTAGTTTTAGCTTTTAACTATCCCTTTAATTGTTTCAATATGTTCTGAATAATTGAATTAAATCAATAGTTGTTTTACTTTATTTAGTTATTTTTTATATTTGTGTCCTTTGCCCCTAAAGGTTAGAAATGTATTCCAAAGTGCCCAATCTGCGAATTTTGGCATGTGGAGGAGATGGAACTGTAAGTACTAGACATCATAGTTACTTTTCTATTACTTCATGCAGAAGGACTGTGATTCAGGGTTTGCAGCCAATTCAATTTCAACTCCAGACAATTGAGAAAGCAAGTCATTCTAGTTCCAAATATTTGCAGTTGAAGCACAATTAAGATAAAAGGGTGACCCTTGGTGGCAGCCATCCTGGCTCCATGTACAGCACCCTCCTGGAGACCAGTGTTCAGTCCCCTTCCAGTTTTCTCTTCCCTTCAACTACACTGCTCAACAAAAGTAAGGGAACACACAATTATCACAATATAACACCAAGTCAGTTAAACATCAGGGTTATCAATCTGTCCAATTTGGAAGCATAAGCGATTGTGAATCAGTGTCACCTGCTTTGGTGAAAATGAAAATGACAACAGGTGCACTGGAGAGGCAACAGCAAGATAACCTCCAAAAAGGGAATGGTTTTACAGGTAGTGGCCACAAAAAATTGCTCTCTCCTTATCCTTCCTGACTGATTGTAGTTAGTTTTTTGTTTTGCTAGTGTAGTTCGTTTTTTGTTTTGCTAGTGTCCTTGTCACGACTGTAGCATGAGGCAGTACCTGCAGCCCTTTCAGGTTGCACAGGTAGTCAAGCTCCTCCAGGATGGCAAATCCATACGTGCCCTGTCGTATCTTTTTGATGCATTTAGTAATTAATTAATTACATTCAGAGACCTGGAGATATGATAATTAGATGCAAATAAAGACTTTATTCGTTATAAAACCTGACTTCCCAC
>JACXGM010002502.1:0-46635 GCA_016801145.1 Umbra pygmaea
ATATATATATATATATCACTCACCTAAAGGATTATTAGGACACCATACTAATACTGTGTTTATATATATATATACTGTGTTTGACCCACTTTTGCCTTCAGAACTGCCTTAATTCTACGTGGCATTGATTCAACAAGGTGCTGAAAGCATTCTTTAGAAATGTTGGCCCATATTGATAGGATAGCATCTTGCAGTTGATGGAGATTTGTGGGATGCACATCCAGGGTACGAAGCTCCCATTCCACCACATCCCAAAGATGCTCTATTGGGTTGAGATCTGGTGACTGTGGGGGCCATTTTAGTACAGTGAACTCATTGTCATATTCAAGAAACCAATTTGAAATGATTCGAGCTTTGTGACATGCTGCATTATCCTGCTGGAAGTAGCCGTCAGAGGATGGGTACATGGTGGCCATAATGGGATGGACATGGTCAGAAACAATGCTCAGGTAGGCTGTGGCATTTAAACAATGCCCAATTGGCACTAAGGGGCCTAAAGTGTGCCAAGAAAACATCCCCGAAACCATTACACCACCACCAGCCTGCACAGTGGCAACAAGGCATGATGGATCCATGTTCTCATTCTGTTTACGCCAAATTCTGACTCTACCATCTGAATGTCTCAACAGAAATCGAGACTCATCAGACTAGGTAACATTTTTCCAGTCTTCAACTGTCCAATTTTGGTGAGCTCTTGCAAATGGTAGCCTCTTTTTCCTGTTTGTAGTGGAGATGAGTGGTACCCGGTGGGGTCTTCTGCTGTTGTAGCCCATCCGCCTCCAGGTTGTGCGTGTTGTGGCTTCACAAATGCTTTGCTGCATACCTCGGTTGTAACGAGTGGTCATTTAAGTCAAAGTTGCCCTTCTATCAGTTTAAAGCAGTCGGCCCATTCTCCTCTGTCCTCAAGCATCAAAAAGGCATTTATGCCCACAGGATTGCCGCATACTTGATGTGTTTCCCTTTTCACACCATTGTTTGTAAACCCTAGAAATGGTTTGTGCGTGAAAATCCCAGTAACTGAGCAGATTGTGAAATACTCAGACCGGCCCGTCTGGCACCAACAACCATGCCACGCTCAATATTGCTTAAATCACCTTTCCCATTCTGACATTCAGTTTGGAGTTCAGGAGATTGTCTTGACCAGGACCACACCCCTAAATGCATTGAAGCAACTGCCATGTGATTGGTTGAGTAGATAATTGCATTAATGAGAAATTGAACAGGTGTTCCTAATAATCCTTTAGCTGAGTGTATATGCCAATTTGATCCCCATGTTATCAAACCACTCACTTTCAAACGTGAAGTGTTGTGGCTGAGGTATGACTGAGTTTGCTAATATGTTATGTAAATGTTAACAAAATATTACACATCCAGCCCAAATTGAGAGGTTGAAAAAAGTATTTTATTAACAAGTCCCAGACCTCATTGTTAAATTACTCAGGTTAATGGTAAGTATAGAGTAAAACGTTTGGTAACACTTTATTTTGAGAGTCCAAAAAGTGTATCTGTAGATGCTCTACAGATTATCTGCAGACTATCAACAACATTTTAACAAACTATCTATTAACCCTAACCTTAACCATTCCCCTAATGTTAACCCTAACCTTAACCATTACCTTAAAACATATTCTAAACTTACCCCTACCCTGAAACTACACAATTAGTTGCTTATCAACAGAGTTTGTTGATCGTCATATCATCATCAAACTATCTGTAGAGCACCTACAGATGGAATTCTGGACTCTCCAAATAAAGTGTAACCAAACGTTTAAATCATGTCCTGCAGATGTCACTATATCCTTGTGTTTTTTATACATCTATAGGATCTGGAATGATACAATGTATCCGTTCTAGCAACGGAAGTGTTGAACTTCAGCATGGTGTTCAATGGGATCCCATCTGCAGTGTATCTTGATTAAATTTAATTCTGACAGATGAATGGCAATGACATCGTTTTATTATAAAGTCACCTGCAGTCGTTTTTAATCCTCTCAAACGCGGTTGGTGGTTTTCAGTCAACATTCCCGTGACGTCATGTTTAAACCTGAACTACATGTCACTTTTTAGAAAACTACAAAAAAATACAAAAACAATGATTTCTGACTAGTAAACGCTAGGAACTAGATTTTTGGATCCAGCGGGTTAAAAACATAAACTTAAAAAATATGAAATACGGACAATAGTTGAAAAGTTAAATCGACATTTCACAATCTAACTAAAAACAAATGCAAAATAATGTATATTTTGTAAATTGGTTATTTTGCCACAATAATAGTCATGTGTTCAGTAAAAACAAATACATATATGATTGATAACAACTTAAGCAATTACGGTACATTAGCTTTTTGTTCATTACCCAAATACATTGAAGTTTTTGTAGTTTTTAAAGTTTTCAAAAAAGTTACATAGTGCAGGTTTAACGTGGAAAGGCTGTTAAGCCCGGCCCCTCTGGCATTTCTCTGAGAACGTATTGAAACGGTGAGAGGTTGAAGTGGATAGGTCATGTGTGCTGACACATTGGCTTAGGCTTAAACTGATGAAACTCTTCTGTTACTAGTTTGCTTTTTATGGTAACAACATCTAAGAAGCTGTTAGCCAAGGGGGCCAGTACAATACGCACTCTTAACGAAGAAACGAAAAGTTATTCAGCCAGGTACAGTACTGTGCGTCAAGCTGTAGCCATGTATGAAGCTAGCCAACAAGCTAGTAACGTTATTAACCAAGTAGCAGCTAAGTACATGTATTAGCCATTCAGTGTGTTGCCTTAAACTAGCTCATTCTATTACCTGGCTACATCATTATGGATGCGATAGATTAGACATGTTAATAATATATGGCTATCTGCTTGGGAACAACATTGAACGCTAGGCTATCGGTGTGGTGTTTTGACTTAATAGCAGCTAACTCAAGCGTACACCCGCTGACAGGATCACACTTCATCACACAGTGACGCTAGGTACCATGCTAATGCTATCACTGTTGATATGCACTGCCATGGCAGAAAACTAGTGCTTGTGCTGTTTTGGTGGGTCAGACAACAATGTTAAGATGCCTAAAGTAGCTAGCAAATATATACATTTTAACCCACCAACTTTGGTAGTACAGTAGTAGCAGCTAGTTGAATTTAGTTTTATTTAGCTACGCTGTAAACACAATTTTAGACTTTTAATATTAGTATCATCATGCTTTGTCGTTTGTAATAGCTAGCCATTAAGACTGAGGACGGAAGTACCAGTTACACTACTGGTAGGTAGCAACTAACCATATCGGATGATACATTTATAAAGATATTAATTTACCTAGTTTGTTCGAATGTCTAAAAATGTATTCAGCAACTTCAGCTGAACTGTTTATTAACTCGACAATTGAACACATTTGAACGAATGATTGTGGATTTGACTGAGAGTACATCTAGTACTATGCGGGATGGTGCTGCATCACCACCAGCAGTCCTTTTGACTGGATTTTGAGTCAGCTAGCTACAGTATCAGTCAACATAATTGCATACTAAATTACATACTTAAGAAATACACATCTTTTAAATGATTTGTTGTGGGGGAATTTGTTTTTCTTCCCGAAATACATATTTTTAAATTATGTTGGACACTATATTCCCTTAAATGTTTTTTTTCTCAAGGAAAGTGATACAGGTGTAATTTAATTGGTCAACTGCTATACAACCAACTGTTTTGGGAGTTTTTTTTTCACCAAATATGTTGGAGACTTGGAAATAGTCCATCACTAATGTGTGCATCATGGCTTCTGTTGTCTTGTTTGTTTCCATGTTGTATAATTGATATGACTACAGTTACTGATTGACTGGAATAATCTGTTGCCTGTATGTTTAAGCTTTGCCTGTAAATGCGTTGTCTTAATAAAAGCTTCAGACGTTAGTTCCAGATGACATTGACTCAAGAAATGTCTGTACAGTTATGCTGTGTTAGTTTTGAGGAGAAAGCTATTGTCAGTTATTATTGTAAAAGGGAGATGACTGTTTTTATTTGTGTTTCACAATGCAGGCCAAAATCCATTCATTTATACTCTTACTCTGCTCAAGCATTATCGCTTGTGGTGTTGTTGTTTGAAGATGTCTTAAACAGTTTTGGATCATGGCAATGGAATATATGAGGTCCAGTGATGCTTTAAAACTGGGGATTTTATGAAGCATAGAGAGGTGGTAAGCATTTATTTGGTCTCAGCCTAGGCTTGAGAATTATATTAACCTACTGTTTAGCAGGACATGTAAGAATGTTTCTAACAGAAAGGTATCTGTACAATGTAGCGTACTGGTGTAATATTTATGCATACAATCCTGTAATGCAATGTACTTTGAACGTAAACTGCATTTTCTATACATTTTAAAATTGAGATTTGTCCCTGACTTGTTCTCACAGGTGCCTATGGAACATAACGACACCTTTCCATTGTCAAAAGCTAGATTGTTGACTGAGTGGTTAAACAGGTAGTCCTGCTATAAGTAAAATTTGTCTACCCCTCCCTACGCCAGGCCAGCAGGGTGCCTCATGGCATCATAAAGGCTCTAGCGTTTCTGGCATGGTCAGTAGTGTATCTCAATGGCTCTGACACGGTGTGTGGTACATGTATGCACACACTGCCTGTCATGAACTGAATGACTGAAATCGGTCTTTTTTTTTTTTTAAACTAAGCTTGCCTCACCTGTGCACCTGTAAAGTTGTGAGACTAGAGTCTGGGAGAGGGAGTGGCCTCTTTTTTTCGGTTTCTGATCAGCTCAATCCCGGATTAAGTCTCTGACCTGCTAACTTAGGCCCTAATGTCCAGATATCAAGTCAAGATGTAGAACAACAAAGAAATGGGGTGAGTCAAGACGCGTTAGGCCGGTTTGATTGAGTTCAGTTTGTCCTTTGTGGCTGTTTTGATGTGTGTATGCACTATGCACACAGAGTATTTTTACTGTTAAAGTACTTTGGATGTTGTTTGAGGTGCCGGAGGTTAGCTTCTGTTGTTTTAAGATGGGGAACTTGAAGAAACCTTTTTAAACTCTGTTGTGGTTTATGGATTTAGGCCCAGCTGGCATAAGATGTAAATCAAACATCCCTTTAAACTTGTACTGATCTGGGACTAAGTGGCATTTCTGATAGGGATGTGACAAAAGGCCATTTTCTCCTTTTGTTTTCTTAAACAGCTTTTGCTTGATGCAACGACTACTACAGTAGCGATGCACTTCAATTAGAAGAGACAATAATAAGCAATACATTAATACCTGGCGTGCACTATTCAGTTTGCCCCATCACAATTTATTTATTTAACCAGGTATGTTGAATGAAAACAAACCAAGTTCTCGTTTGCAGCAATGACCTGGGTATGTCACACAAAATGTACAATGTACAGGAGCAAGCAAGGAAATTAAAAAGCAAGCAGAATGCAACACAGTCATATAAACCAAGCACAATCAGAAAAAAAAATTTCAAGAAAATTTCTAAAATGCCTGAAGACACCAGTTTCTCCAACTTAAAAGTACTAATTTCATATGTGATGGACAAAAAAGTTAAAAGCAGTTCTACCCAATTCAGTGGTGATCTTAGTGATCTCTAATGATGGCTACCAGACCCGATCTCAAGGATGGCTATCTAAGAGTTCAAAATGAATTAATATACACTGCGTGCACAATTTTTAGGGGAGTCAATATTTTGACCATATCATCATCATCATCATCATCATTATTATGCATACAGTATGTTCCATCTCCAAGCTGTATAAACTGAAATACTTATTGGATTTAAGCATCAGGTGACGTGTTTTTGTGTAATGAGGGAGGGTGTGGCCTAAGGAGCTCAACACCCAATATACCTCAACAGTCCCGCACCCTCCTCTGGTTCCGGAAGTACGTTTCCCATTCATCTGGAAAAATCTGTATATAAAGAGTTTTAGAGCATGCCTTAGGCTAACTAGCTACGACGTGACTCGTAAGAAAAGATGCAAATTAACTGCCAAAGATTTGAGAAGACTCGCATGAAGCTACCAGGAACCCATTGTCCTCCAGTGCTGTCATATTGCAAAACTGCAACCTACCTGGCATGCCCAGAAGTACAAGGTGTTCAGTGCTCAGAGACATGGCCAAGGTAAGGGAGGCTGAAACCAGACCACTACTGATCAAACTCATAAGTTGAAATGTCAAGACTGGCCATGAAAAATCAGTCATCAGATATTCCTAAGGTTTTATTGACTGATGAGATGAGTGACTCTTGATGGACCAGATGGATGGGCCCGTGGCTGGATCAGTAACTGGCACAGAGCTCCACTTCAACTCAGACGCCAGCAAGGTGGAGGTGGGGTAGTATGGGCTGGTATTATTAAAGATGAGCTACATAGTTGGACCTTTTCCAGATCAAGAAACTGACTCCATGAATGGAAGGCTTGTGACTGAGTGAGTGGTTTAGACCTTAATGGCTGTGTTAAGTTATTTTATGGGGACAGCAAATTCACACTGTTATACAAGCTGTACACTCACTACTTTACATTGTAGCAAAGTGTGATTTCTTCAGGGTTGTCACATGAAAAGTTGTAATCAGATATTTACTAAAATGCAATGGGTGTACTCACATTTGTAAGACTATATATTATCATAAAACCAGGACCTCACTTTTACTCCCTTAAATATTCAGGGTTGAGGTGTATTTACATTTTGAATTGACTGAGAGTACTGTAGTTGTTCAATAGTAAAATGTAATCAAGAATACAACTTGCCTAATAATTGTGCTCACAGTGTAAGGTGGTAGTTTGTGCACAAGAGTGTTGTAAACAGGTTGCAAATTGCATTGTTCTGTGAGAGTCTACTTTCTGATAAAGGATGTAATGATGGCTGTCTCCCGTAATAAAAGAATGGCACTAATATAGCATCAAGTGCTTAACGCAGAAGCATATAGATGGTGTTTCCATAATCAATGATGGGTAGAAAAGTAGATTCAACAATTTGTCTTCTATTGTTTAGTGACATGTTACTATAAAACACCCATTTCACCTCTTAGGTTTTTAACCAGCTCATCAACATGCATTTTAAGGGATTGCATATCATCAATCCAGATACCCAAATATTTATAAGAATGAACACGGTCAATGGGGGTACCATCCAAAGTACGAAAACATAAATCATCACACATGGTTAAGTTACTGAGAATAGTAACTGTTAGCTGAGTTGTAGGTGGGTGTTAACTTTGAAAGCCTCATTACACAACAGGAAGAATCAATATAAGAACACATCTCGCACTTGTAGCAGACTGGTTATTATTGATGATGGTTTATCAACGACTGCATTGAGGTTAACTGAGGGGCTCTATTGCACTGTTCTCCTGGTGTAGAAAGCCTTATGTTAGGACAGTAGAACTATAGAAACACAACCCTGTCGTGGGGTATTCCCTTGACTCTCTGTCTTTGTAGAAGAATGAGCTAATTGTTAAGCCTATGTTGGGTGCATATTGAGGGAGGGTACAATCACACACTGCAATAACCAATAAGTATGTTTCCTAAATCCAAAATCATGTCATATTTGAATACTTTTCACAATATGGGTAGCTATTTTTTATGTATATGGTAGACATGTTTTATGTAACTAAGTTGTAGAGGAAATATATGCCTGACGCAGAAAGCACTGATACAGTCTTTCCACTAATCAACACGGGACATGTTATGTCAATGTGCTTTGCACTTCCAAAAACATGCAGTTTTGAGGTGCTTTCTCAATGGGATTACTTCTCTCCTCATCTCTTGTCTATACTTTTCAAAACCCATTGGAGTAGGTCAGCAGTGAGATGTAATTATAGTTTTCTTTTGCCATGGGTTTTCAGAAGGAAATGCACCAAATCCATGTATTTCGACATGGGTGGGAGAGAAGGGAAAATACATCATGCTAATCTCTAACCTTCAGGTACTGCTGGCTGTAGAGCTTTCCAGTTAATTTAACTTGTTTTAATTGTCTTCGATACTTCAGCAAAAATGTTAAATTGTATTTTCTAGGCTTGTTAGCAACCTTTGCAATACTTGTAGCTGTTAACTCAACATAGTTTTTTTCTCCATAAACTTGCATTGGGCAACAAGCTCACCTCAATGTGCGCTGTACCCTGTATATGCCCCGCCCAGTAACAGGGAACAGTGCTAAGCGCAGTGTTTTTAGCTTTTGTCTGGTGAATCCTCTGAAGTTGTATTTACACCTCTGTTCCAGGTCCTTGGATGCCCCACAGAGCTCCATCCTTGGCCGTCTACGTACGGCGCCACCTGATGGCCGGCAGTTGACCCCACCTCCCAGGATGACTGTCAGAGAGCGGCTACGGGAGAAGATCTCAGCGGCCTTCTATCGCCACGGGCTTCTGTGCGCCTCTTACCCAGTGCCCATTATCCTCTTCACCTCGATCAGCATACTGACCTGCTGGTATGTCTAGTTGTGGGAGTGGCCTTCTGGGTCTGGCTGTGCACATCATCGAGAGATGAACTAAGACAAAGCTATTCAGCTGTTTTGTACTAATATGTAATATGTACTAATATGTTAAATTTTTGATAAATTCTGGATGGCTTCTCCCCTGTATTTTAACGATTTATTACATTTGAAGAAGGGCAGTATTGGTTTTAAGGAAGTTATGGAAGAAACATACTGCATTTATTTTTGGAATATCAACATGTGAAGCAGAAAGATAGTCGGTGGAGGGATGAAAAGGGAAATAGCTGTGGGAAAGAAGATCCTGAATCACTTTGAGACCATGAATGTGATGCACATAATTTCAGACTGAACTAAACACTGTTTCCCTTCATGGTGACACGAGTGCTGAACCGCTTGGGACCGGGAAAGGAAGAGAGCAAGACAGTTATATAGACATTGTGATGCAAGTCAGGGTACTGAATAACATTCAAATGTTTCATTTACTGGTTATCCCAATACAGTTGTGTATTCAGTCCTGAGCTCAACGGTTTTCCAATAAACTAAAACTTTAGGTCAAGGCCAACTTGGAATCGTGAAAAACAGAAACATGTGCCTTTGGTGGTTTGTCAATAAACAAAGACTCCTCACTGTTCGTATCCAGAGTAGAAGGATGCTGACTTTACTGCTACTCATGTCTCTGTAACAATTTTCACAAGATTATGTTAGGCTGAAAAAGGCAGAGATTGGTATAAAACTGTGCTTGTATTAGCAATTATCTGATAATGTTTGCTTTTAAGCACGACATGGCCATAGAATGTTGGTGCATTGATCAATACAGTTTAAAGATGTAATTGTATTTACATTAATTCTGCATTTGAGGCCTACACTTAATTTGTTTCAGCTTACAGAATTTGGTTACAACTGTATGGCACAGACGTTTAAGCCTTTGTTACACTGAGCTACCGTAGTTTCCATAAAAACAAATCGCATGAAGGTGTGAACTCACATGGTCGTGGCACTAATAGAACTTAGGTAGCACAGGAGTTTTAAGTGGCTATTAAGGCATCCTCTAAACATAATAATATGCTACGTTTGATGTTGTCAGGCTGTCCTCATTTCCATTTGTCAGAACCGTTGTACCCAATGACCTGACAGAAAGCAAATACATGGCCTTGCCTTGTTTAAACAACGCCATAGCAGGTATAAGGGGGGTTAAAGTGGTCCCCCCCCGGCACCAGCATTTAACATTTGAAACCCTCACTAGGTACAGAAAGTGGTACTTCTGTATTCAGGGGGTTATAAGGACCATTGAGGGCTGGATTCAAACTCGCACCGAAAATCTAAGTCAACAATTGAAATTACAGGCTGTTCCAATTTGAATTTCAACATTGCAAACTCAATGGGACTCAGTAGTGTGTATGGCTCCCACATGCCTGTATGCACTCCCGAACAATGTCTGGGCATGCTCCTGATGAGACAGCGAATGGTGTCCTGGGTGATCTCCCAGACCTGGATCAGCTCATCAGTGAGCTCCTGGACATTCTGTAGTGCTAATTTGGGGCATTGGATCCACCGATATATAACGAGGTTCTCAATTGGATTCACATTTGTGGTTCAAGCCTGACCATGGTTTCTCTGACTTTCCCTGGACCTCCTGTATGAAGCAGTGCAAGTTTGGCTTAGATAAATCAGATTATCTATCCTGCCACTCCTTGTGTTCAGATAATGCTCCTGTATGTTCAATCGCGGCAGTGTAGATGGTGAATGTAATCATCCTGTGCATGATCTGACTAAAGGCTTCCGTGTTGGATGAACAGTACAAAAAGAATCAGCGGCTGGACGACGTGGTTGGATGAACCATGTGAGCGCCCCTCGCCATTCCAGAGATCTGTTTAAGGAGTTGTAGAACTGCTGACAAGGCAGTGTTAGGAAAAATAAAAGAAAAAAAATTCAGGTCTGAGGAATATGAGGGCAAGTCAACGGCATCAATGTCTTTGTCATCCAGGAACTGCCTACACACTTTGGCCTCATCAGGCCAGGCATTGTCTTGTACCAGGGCAAGTTTGGTCAGAACCATGCACACCAGTAGCCTGCTTGAGGTCATTTTGTAGGTCTCTGGCATTGTTCCTCATTGCACAAAGGCGCAGATACCGGTTATGCTGCTGGGTTAATTTTTAAAAATATTTTAACCTTTATTTAACCAGGTTAGCATGTTGAACAGTCTCATTTGAAACCGTGAACTGCCCAAGATAAAAGACAAAATTACACAGGAATTACACAACAATGAAGTACAGAATAAAAAAATAATGAACAGGAATACAGCGTGCAGATATTCAGAAAAATCTACAGTATGTACGAATTAATACTAGATGCGCAACAAATGTCTATATATAGAGGTAGACAATCGTTAAGTAAAGTGGCGTGGCAGTATACTATACAGTCAGTGGAAAAATAGGGTCTGAGGTAGATTAATCGGATATAACACAAAATAATTAAAAACTATTTTATTTGTAAAGCACTTTTAAGTATTAAAAACAATCCCAAAGTGCTACGGAGTAAAAACAAAATAAAACACGTATAAAATAATCAAAGGGTAAACATTTTACAAGAATGCTTGCTGGAAAAAGTTTTTTAGGCCTTAAAGAATCAGTGGCATGTGGAGCCCTTAGATGGTCTGGTAGGGGATCCCACAGGTGCGGAGGAGCTGAGAAGAATGCCCGATCCCCCATGGTGCGGAGCTTGGTTCTCGGGGTGAAGAAGGGCTTTTTTTTTTCAGAGCATAGGTTACGTGAAAAGGTTTGTGGTGTGAGTAGTTTCAGGTAGGGAGGGGCATTTCTGTGGATGCACTGATGGGTGAGTGTGGAGATTTTATAGTCAATCCTGTATGACACAGGAAGCCAGTGGAGCGAGTGAAGGATGGGTGTGATATGACCGTATTTTCGTATCTTCCTTAGGATCCTAGTGCCGCTATTCTGGATGTACTGAAGTTTTTGAAGGCTCTTGCTTGAAATCCCTATGAGGAGAGCATTGCATTAGTCCAGCCTTGAGGAGACAAAGGCATGGATGAGTTTTTCAGCATCTGACAGAAAAAGTGTGGGACAGAGTTTGGCTATGTTCCTGAGGTGGTAGGAGGAGGTCTTACACAGATGTTTAATGTGGGTGTCGAATGTGAGGTGAGCATCAAATCGTACACCCAGGTTAGTGACTGTCGATGATAGAGGTATGTTTTGACCCGAGAAGATGATGTGGGTTATAGGGGATGACTGGACCTGCAGATGGAATGAGGTAGATATTTATGTATAGCTGAGTGTCATCGGCATAAAAATGAAATTATATTCCATGCTGGCCAATGTGGCCAAGGGGAAGAGTGTAGAGGATGAACAGAGTGGGGCAGAGAACCGACCCTTGAGGGACACCACAAGTAACTGTGTGTGTCTGAGACTTTGCACTAAAGTAGGTGACATTATGACCAAGGCTTTGGGAATAGGAGTGTGCAAAACATACAAAGACGGCTGTGCGGGTGGGAGTGCAAAATGCATTAACGGCCAAAGAGAGCGGGTGGAGTCAACATGTACATTGGTTTAACAGTAGATTTGATAGTAATACATTAAATGCGGTTAGAGGGACAGGGGATTCAAGTTTCAAGAATTGTAGTGAAGACTGTACCGGGAGACGCAGCAAGCCTTCTTGCGATGGCATGTATGGATGTGTCATCCTGGAGGAGCTGGACTACTTGTGCAACCTGAATGGACTGCAGGTACTGCCTCATGCTACCAGTAGTGACAAGGACACTAGCAAAATACAAAACTGAAGAAGAATCAGTCAGGAAGTATATAAAGAGTGCTATTGTCTGTGCCCACCCCCTGCAAAAACATTCCCTTTTTGGGGGTTGTCTTGCTATTACCTTTCCAGTGTAACTGTTGTCACTTTCATTTGCACCAAACCAGGTGACATTGATTCACAATCGCCTCCTAACTGGACAGATTGATATCCCTGAAGTTTAATTGACTTGATGTTATGCTGTGATGATTGCGAGTTCTTTTTTTTGTGAGCAGTGTAATATTTAAACCTCATTGTCATTCTCGTTCGCTGTTCTCTTCTTCCAGTTACCCCTTGCTGCGGTTGCCGCTTCCAGGGACAGGGCCCGTGGAGTTCACCACAGGTATCCGAGATTACACCATTCCTTCCCACGAGCCCCAGGGAGAACCTGGCGAGCAGCCTGACTGGGTGAGACCCACTTGTCAAGAGAAAACGCTTTAAAGTACATTTATGCTTCCTTTTTGGTGAAAGGGTAAATGTAAATGTACTGTTGTTCACATGGCCAATGTCGACAGTTTTTACGATGTTCGTAACTTCTTCTCTCCCATTGGTCCACCAGTATCGTGGTCCCCCGGTGGCCTACGTCCAGCAGGTGTTGGTGAAGGCAGCGGTTTGGCCCTGGGACACCACTCTGGTCCCTGTGGATGTGTTCCGCTCCCCGCTAGGCCGTGTTTTCAGCCTGCTGGAGGAGATCCGTAATCATGTACACAAAGACAGGTATGGGAAAACACATTATTTTAGCAGACACTGTTTCAAAGTAAAGTACAGAAGCGATTAGGCTTGAAAGCCTTAGTCTAGGATTCAAAATGTCCACTTTCCAGTTGCTAGCCCTAGGCCGAAACCCAATTATTTAATTATGTCAGAGCAAATGGTTGGGGTGCCGGAAAAAAGATTTCATTAAAAAAAATGTGGACACTGCAGATTCACCACCACGATGACAAAAAGTGAGTTAAATTAAATATCAAGCATGGTGGGTCTATGAAGAAGAGGGTGGATGTTAGGGCTGTAACGGTACATGGGTAAGTAACCATATGGTACAGGGTGCTATTCGTGGGTTCGCACATTAACCCGAATACATAGAACATTGAATTATAAATAAATGGCTAGCAACTGTATTTTTCATCTACAGACAATTACACTTTAATATAGCTAAATCTCATTTTTGCCTGTTAATATTATTTATCTCAGACATGTACATAAAGCGATTAAGGTAACATGCCACACTCACATTTCGTGAAACCTTTCCTTTTCTTGTCGGGAAACAGTTGTTTTGCTCCTGTGTTGCACCCTTGAAATTACTCAAGTCAAATTCAGATTCTTTGCTCTTTTGCAACTTTATATCTGCCCTGTTACAACAAACATGAATAAGACATGTTTTGTTTTAGCCAACTCAGATTTTCTGACTACTAAAAACATTGATCTCTAACAGCACTCCCTCATTTCCCAAACAATGGTAATTTCAAAGAGCTTTTTATAATTTTTTGAACTCTACCGTACCGTGACCCTCAAACCGCAATACGTACCATGGGTTAGGCATACCGTTACAACCCTAGCGGATATAGATGGATTTTTGTATAATACGTCATCACTGACCACATTTCCCCACTAACCAAGTTACGTCAGCAGATCTGCAACCCCCCCGACAGATGAGGGATGATGAAGGACGTTCATGTTTCAATCTCATGTCACCCAGCCGCCGATTCTTTTCGCACTGCTCATCCAACATGAAAGTATTTTGTCAGATCATGTACAGGATGAATACGTTCACCAACTATACTTCCAGAATTTAAATTTTCAGGCGCCCGATCTGCACACATGGTCATTGGAGAGTAATGTGGCGGGAAAGATAATCTGACCTATCCCAAATCCAAGGCGGCGCTATGTCAATTTAAGCTGCCTTGTGCTGGAGGCCGAGCAAAGTCGGAGAAGCCATAGTCAGGCTTGAACCACTGACTAGCATGGTGTAGTTTGTCTTGCAAGGCAGCGACTTAGTCTACTACACCACATGGACCCCACGTAGTGTTCTTTTAACATGACTTTATGAAATTATTTTATTGTTCAAAATGTTTAACCTATCTTTGTAGGTTAATTTTAGATTTGTCTGAGGTTATAAAGAGCTTCTTAGCATTTAGAGTTAATTGGCGCTCTATTTTTTTTCTTATTATATTTGACTTCTCTCACCAGTTCTGGGGTGCGGAGCTTGGATGAACTCTGCCTGCATGTGACGGACCTGTTGCCAGGGTTACGGCGTATGCAGGCGTTGTTGCCAGAGCACGGATGTTTGCTGGTCTCCCCTGGCAACTACTGGAAGAACCAGCGGGAGCTCTTCGACTCTGACCCAGACCTGCTAAAGACTGTCCACCAGCATGAACCCAAAGGACTGCACACCTCCGCCACACTGAGAGGTACAGGGGAGAACAAGCACTTTGGGGTGGGACATCATTTCCACCTGAACTCCATCAGCCTCATCTAGTGTCAGACAGGCTGATGGTGTGTGTGTGTGTTTCAGGCCTGGCTGATATTGTGTTATGAACCTGACTGATGGTGTGTTTCAGACCTGCTGTTTGGAGTCTCTGGCATTCACACTGGGGTGAGTCTGTACAGCAAGAAGAAGGTGGTAACCTACACCATCACCATGGCCCTGAGCAGCTACGACGCCAGCTTCTTGTCCAGCCTGCGGGCACGTTTCCACCAGCTGCACCCTTCTGTAAATTGCAGCCTGCGTGCCGACCACATGGTGCATGTGCACTTCAAGGAGGAGATTGGCATTGCTGAGCTCATCCCACTGGTCACCACTTACATCATACTGTTCGCCTACATCTACTTTTCCACACGTAAGCATCTGGATTATCAGGACTGAAGGACTTCCCAAAACCACGCCCTGGGCCCTGCGGACGGGTCACAGTTTTGGTTGAACCCTGAAATGACACACCTGATTAAATTAATCTAAGGGCATGATGACTAATTGACATGTGTTAGTCTACTTATGGGTTGTAAAGAAATGTAATGTCCGCTGAGCCCAAAGAAAGGTTTGTGAAACGATGCATTAAAGCAGGGCTCTGCTTCTGTGTGGTGGAGGAGACAAAGTGTTCTAATATGCCACCTCTGCTCTAACGGGACCCGTACCTCCTCTAGCTAATGCTAACACTATCCCTCCTATCCAGGTAAGATCGATATGGTCAAGTCCAAGTGGGGCTTGGCGCTGGCTGCTGTGGTAACAGTGCTCAGCTCTCTGTTGATGTCAGTGGGTCTCTGCACCCTGTTCGGCCTGACGCCCACGCTCAACGGAGGGTAAGGATGTCACACTAACTTTTATCATACTTAGGAGGATGTCTTGGGAGCATAAAATAATCTTGTCCTATTGTCCATAAACATAATCAAAAACATTTATAACTCCAAGCCTAACTGTTAAATGTCTTTTTTATTCAAGTTGGTACTGAGAAATGGTTGTTAAGTTGCAGTATTTGTTAAGAGATACTACACTACTGGTACACATGTGCATGGTTTAACCATTACCCTATCATAATTAGTACAGTAAGAGACAGGACTGTTTAAAGGGAGTACCCGTTCAGGACAAAAAGAATGGGGGAATCAAGTGTCCGATATTAATATTGACACTGAATGGCTGGTTAATCAACTCCATTTTAGAGACAGATTTTTGTACTGTTAATCTGTAATTAAGTAATTACATGTTTCTACTTTATCTTCTGTAGCCTAGTTTATTTACAGACTGACCTCCAGTCCTTATCTTTATGTGATAGCATATCTGCTCTTTGAAACTTCCCTGTCTGTATTCATTCTTCTCCTCTCTTCATTAATTAATCCATAATCTTGCTTCAATGAATTTCCTTCTCCCTGAGGTCAGCTTTGTCATGTTACTGTCTCACTCTCTCTGAAAAATAGAGGCTTGTCTTCATGTTGTCCATGTCTCACTCTCCATGACCTACATGTTGTCCATGTCTCACTATGACCTACATGTTATCCATGTCTCACTCTCTATGACCTAAATGTCATGTTGTTGTCTCACTCTCTGAGACCTAAATCTTCTCATTCTGACCTACATTTTGTCATTTTCTTGTCTCACTCTCTGTCCTACACGTTCCTGTCTCACTTTCTATGACCTACATGTTGTCATGTTTTTGTTTCACTCTCAATGACGTACATCTTCATGTTTTTGTCTCACTCTTTGACCTACACATTCATGTTTCGGTCTCACTCTCTGTGACATACATTTTGTCATGTTCTTGTCTTACACTATAACCTGTGGTAATGGTTTTCATGTTCCTGTCTCACTCCATGACCTACATGTTGTCCTGTTCTTGTTTCACTCTGACCCACATGTTGTCATGGTCTTGTCTCACTCCATGACCTACGTGTTGTAATGTTTTTGTTGCTCAGTGAGATCTTCCCCTACCTGGTAGTGGTGATCGGACTGGAGAACGTGCTGGTCCTCACGAAGTCTGTAGTGTCCACACCCGTTGACCTGGAGGTCAAACTACGCATCGCTCAGGGTAAGAGTCTGTGTGCGCTGGGCCCTTCGTCGGTGTCCAATACCGTTAAATTCCAAATGTTCCTTATTGGAAAGCAATTGAATTCAAGTATGAAATTGTATTATTCACATAATAAAAACCAGTGTTGACTAACAGTGTATTTCTGGCCCTGCTGGTCTATCTGTTGGCGCACGAGTTGAATGAAAAGTTTGTTGTCTCTCTGCAGGCCTCAGTAACGAGAGCTGGTCTATCATGAAGAATATGGCTACAGAGCTGTGCATCATCCTCATTGGATACTTCACCCTGGTGCCCGCCATCCAGGTAACACTCATGCACAGTCGTGGTTCAGTAGACCTTAACTGGTGGAGTGTGTAAGTGGGCTGATGTTTGTCCTTTTTCAGGAGTTCTGTCTGTTTGCTGTGGTGGGGCTGGTCTCAGACTTCTTCTTGCAGATGTTTTTCTTCACCACAGTTCTTTCCATAGACATCCGCCGCATGGAGGTAAACTCACACACACTCATGGCAACGCTCATCACACACTGTTGCCATAGTCACGTATGATGTCAAACTGCATTTCCACCTAAAGATGTGAGTAATTTCCTCCAACACTCAGTAAAAATATTGACAGTCTCTTTACCCACCTTTCTCTCCTGTGGCACTCATTCGCTATACAAATACAACACACCCACACACACACACACACAGTTGGCCGATCTGAATCGTCGTCTTCCGGCAGAGGCGGGGATGCCCCCTCCCAAACCAGGCCCACTGCGACCACGTGAGGTCCCCCCTCCCCCGCGTCCATCACCTCACACAATCACGCTACAGACGCCCGCCTTCAGGAACCTGCGTCTGCCCAAGAGGCTTCGTGTCGTCTACTTCCTGGCACGGACCCGCCTGGCCCAGCGCATCATCATGGTGAGGCCGGGGCTCTTCCACAAACAGTATTTTTGCTGGCAAAAGGATTTTTCCAAATTATTTCCAGAAGTCCAAGAACTTTGGTAGCTTTGTCAAAAATCCCAGAACTTATTCTGGGATTTTTAAGAAACCAAAATAATTTTGTGCTCCCAAATACCTTGTTATAAAGACAAGGCTAAAGGATAACACTGAGTATCTTGGATAATAAAGTGAGTAAAGCTCCATTAGGACAAAGGGTCTGATTTGTATCACTGCTGCAACATTATAATAAGCTGCAATATGCCTTAAATCTACCTACAATTCATATATGCCTAGGCACCATACTGTAAATTTCAGTCGATTTGCACTATATAGCCAAGCGTATGTTTGGGCCAGACCACTTCCAGTGAAGGGTAATTTTAATGCTACAGTATAAAAACACGTTTAGACAATTGGGTGCTTCTAAATTTTTGGCTCAGTTTTGGGAAGGCCCTTTCCTGTTCCAGCATAACTGTGGCCCTGTGAACAATGCGGGGTCCTTAAAGACATTGTTCAATGAGTTTAGAGGAACTTGAGTGGGCTGCATATAGCCCTGATTTAAACCCCATTGAACACTTTTGGGATGAATTGACATGGTGATTGCAAGCCAGGCCTTTTCATACAACATCAGTGTCTGACATCACAAATGCCCATTTGGCTAAATGGGCAAAAATTCCTGCAGACCCACTCCAAAATCTTATAGAAAGCCTACCTAGAAGAATGGCTGCTCTTATTTTGCAAATGGGGAGCCAACTCTACATTAATGCCCATGGTTTTGGAATGAGATGTCGAACAAGCTCATGGGTATGATGGTCAGGTGTCCACATACTTTTGGCCATGTAGCATAAAAAAAATTTGTGAGGCTCTTATATTCCATAGAGTGCTAAGACCTTAAGTTGGCAAAACTCGATGCTACTAATTTAATTTTAAGAGACATACACTGTGCTTCTTTGAGTCGTTTTCGTTAAATTGACTTGCCCCTTTATTTTTGTAGGCTGGGACAGTGATCTGGATTGGCATCCTGGTTTACACCGATCCTGCCGGCATCCGCACCTACCTGGCTGCCCAGGTGTCTGAACAGAGCCCCCTAGGGGAGGGAGGGGCTGGAGGTCTGCCCCCCCACCTTGGAGTTGCCCCTGTTTTCCCAGTGCCAGGGGATGACCCCGCCAGCACACTCAGTGTCCTCCCTGCCCCCGCTGAACCCACCCCTCTTCCAGAAAACCAGTCTCGAGGCCACCATGGGGCTGGGCCGCCCAGAGCCGAGGTACCCAGGCAGGCCCAACCGGCCTCAGGGCCCCAGATCAGCTGGGGGGCGGAGGATGAGGAGGGCTGGAGGAAGCTTTCATTCAGACACTGGCCGTCGCTCTTCAGCTACTACAACATCACCCTGGCCAAGAGGTTTGTCCTTGTTGATCGTACTGAACTGTGGTATTGGTATAAAGACGAAGCATTGGGGATGTGATTCTGTGGTTGTTTGTCCCAGATATATCAGCATCCTGCCAGTCATCCCCGTCACGCTCTACCTTAGCCCCCAGGAGGCCATCGACACCCGACATCCACAGGACACACGCCACTCCCCTCCACCCACCCACAAGACCACCGAACCGCCAGCAGACCTAACGCTCTACAAGTCAGTACACACACGTGCATGCGCCTCTACTCCCGCACTTCACTCTCTCGTGTCCCAGCAGCTCTACCAGTGCACACACAGGGCACCTGACGTCAAAGTCCGTTCTAAGGCAAAATGTTCTAGGGAATGCTAAAACCTGCAAGGCGAAGAGATTAAGCCACTCAGAACCACATCTTACACCAGGTCCAAGACCCCTCTACACCCCCTCACATTCTAACCTTGGAAAGGAAACGAGGCCAAACACCCACCCCTGTTTCTCAATTTCTATCTCTCTCACTGACTCTCGCTTTCTCCATTTCAATCTAAAGCATTTTGTTGCCATAGGAAACATTAGCTTACATTGCCAAAGCAGGTGCAAAAATTGAAATATAATAAATGATTTCTAGATTGCCTTTCTGACCCTACTTATGTTTTGAAGTGTTGCCATTCCATGTTTAGTGTAGTAATAGTCAGATAATGTACTCTTATCATTTCCCCCCTATCCCTAGTGGACTGGATATTGACTCACTTTAGTCTTGCACAATGGATAATTTGATTGGCTGTTGGGTACCTCGTAAGATGTCTGTGAGGCAGTGGTGTCCTAGTGGAGGGGGCGATTATTAGTGTGGTTTTTAGAGAAAGGTTGAACCGTTTCCTCTTATTCTCTTGTTATTTGTAGAGGGCAAAGGTAAACGGCAGTATGTCAACAGCTATAGAAGGAACAGAACTAAGCACAAACAAGGGAATAGATATAAGACTTTGTAAACTGTAGACTTGTTTTTTGCAAGATCAAAGCCACAGGTTTCCCCCACTACTGTTGACAAATAACAGAGCTCTATACTGTGATGTGAAAGGGAGTTTTATTTCATTGAGGTCAGGGAGTGGAAAGGTTGAGTCTCAATGCTGAGAGCGTTTATCATAGTTAGGTGATCAGGTCACGGTCATCATTTCATGCTGAGATAACAAGCACATGGAGGAAGCTAGTGTCTAGGACGCAGGTCAAACGCACGCAAGGATTTATTTGTCAACCTTCAGGAGGCCAAGGGTGTGGGGTTTCCCAGTCAAGACATCATCTTCTGGAACCAGATTTCAGGGAAATACGCTGAAGAACAGCTTTCACTCAGAAATCAGTCCTCACTTGAGTGGTCACTGTGAGTGATGGTAAGGCTGTTGGTTTTACTCAGCAACGTGGTCACACCAGTGTGTCAGGTCCTGATGTCAGTGGATGGTCAGATTCAACACTACCACTTCTGCCTTCACTATAGTCTCTGGGCCCATTATCATATGGCTCTGTATTTACTACAGTCTGCAGTAGAGGGACGCTCTGGGCCCATTACCATATGGCTCTGTATTTACTACAGTCTGCAGTAGAGGGACGCTCTGGGTCCATTACCATATGGCTCTGTATTTACTACAGTCTGCAGTAGAGGAACGCTCTGGGCCCATTATCATATGGCTCTGTATTTACTACAGTCTGCAGTAGAGGAACGCTCTGGGCCCATTACCATATGGCTCTGTATTTACTACAGTCTGCAGTAGAGGAACGCTCTGGGCCCATTACCATATGGCTCTGTATTTACTACAGTCTGCAGTAGAGGAACGCTCTGGGCCCATTACCATATGGCTCTGTATATACTACAGTCTGCAGTAGAGGAACGCTCTGGGCCCATTACCATATGGCTCTGTATTTACTACAGTCTGCAGTAGAGGGACGCTCAGGGCCCATTACCATATGGCTCTGTATTCTAGATTGCGGAAGTGCGGTAGCTGCCTTTTTGATTGACAGACTTATGTTTGTTAGTAGTGATTAATTATATCAAATGATTGTAACCAAGCCCCAATAAGCAGCTTAGATGTAGTGCATGGCAAGAGCCATGACAATGAGTAAGGTCAGTCTTTTACTGTTTGTTTCATAGAGAGTTATACGATTGTGGTCCTTTGATCCTAATGAATAAAATATTATTTCATTTGGAGATGACTTCGTACACTGTAGCACTTTCCAAGTACAACGCTACAGAATAAATTTTTTGCCGGTTCTGTTTTTTCTTGCTGTGATTATGGCAGAGCCGTTGACGTAGCGCAGCACAACAGTTGACTGATTGAACCAAACTGCTGGCTGATTTTGTTGATTTGTTAGTCCCTACATGTCATCTTTAAAGCTGTTTTGGCATCTCTTCAGGGTGGCCGCTTTGGGCCTAGCGGCCGGGGTTCTGCTGGTGCTGGTGCTGTTCTGTCTTTACCGGGTCCTCTGTCCACGCAACTACGGCCAGAACGGCGTGGCCCACGGTCGCAGACGCCGCGGAGACTTGCCCTGCGACGACTACGGCTACTCGCCTCCTGTCAGCGAGATCTCACCTTTGCTGCTACGCGGACACAGCATGGTGAGGACCCTGGAGGCACCACGCAATAGTAGTCGTGTAGGTCTCCTCTGCATTCACTCGGTCTCCTTCATCCCTGTGTAGGACATTGAGTGTCTGGCCAGTGATGGCATGCTGCTGGCCAGCTGTTGTCTGGCAGGACAGATCCGTGTGTGGGATGCTCAGACTGGAGACTGCCTCACCATCATCCCTAAACATGGGTAAGATGCACTTATATCATTTGATTGAAATTGTTTTTTTTCTAATTCTAGCCCTCATGTTCTAGGCCATCTCGAAGTGAAAGGGAAAAAATATACCACTTAATAGCAATGTGTTGTACAATTAATTCGTAATTCTGAAAGGGAACTTGCAGTATGGGGTAGTTGCGATGCAGACATATTGATCAAGGATCGCTGGTACAACAATTCACTGAACTGGGTGGTTATACCATGAACACCGCTAGAGAACTTACGAATACAAGGTCAGACCAGATGTGAGATTTTATCGCAGCCTACGCTCACGTTCAAATAATAAATGATAAATTCCTTGCTTTGCATAGGAATCGGTGTATGCTCGTCCTACGCCTGTTTTAGGGCGTTTGCACGTTTGATAAATGAGGACCGTTCAGATTACTAGATGAGTGTACATGTGTTGTAGTCTCTCGTAATTACTTTATTAAATCGTTTTTATATTTGTTGTCAAATTATCACACATCTGTATGCATATCTAGCCTCAACTCCAAACTGTCTCACTGCCTCATGCTGTCTCTCTGTCAGACTGCGTCGTAATAGCAGCAGTGGTTGCTGGGAGCAGCGGGAGGGCTGGGACAGCGTGGCTGAGCCTGAGAACCTGGGTGGTGGCACAGAACCCGGCGAGGGTGGGTTTTTTGATGAGGATGAGGGCTACCCTCTAAGGAGACGGACCACCCCACGCCTGGCCCTTTTTGGGGACCAACCTGACCTCACACCCCTAATCGACACCAACTTCGCCTCCCAGCCCCCCTCCCAACTTCTCCTCACCCCGCCCAAGGGTGGCTTTGACTTTGGGGGGCAGGTGGAGAAAGCCTACCAGGAGCACGAGCCTCACTCACCCGGACTGGCTGCGCCTTACCCCTATCCCTCGCCCCCTTCAGGACTCTCTTCCCAGAGGAGAAAAAGCCTGGGGGACATCCAGCCCCCTGGGCCCCAGGAGATGCTTTCTGGGTGCCAAGGAACCCCAGACTGGGAGAGTGCCGTGTGGGCAATGGAGCTCCGGGGGAACCTCATCGCTGCCGGTAGGAGCAGTGGCAAACTGGAGGTGAGAGAAACTCAAACAGACCAAAAAAGAGAAAATGCTCCTCTATTAAGTTGTGGCTGGTTTCCAGCAGGAAAAACATGGGCTGTACGGTATAGGAAAAATTGCACAATTGGGCAGAGGATTAGAATTAGGGTAACTTTTATGCATAAATGTATCAGATGAAGGTTAGGCTGTATGGTACATAAAGTTAGGATGAGAGTTGGCTGATTAGGAAACCTAGATTTCTGGTTATCCAGTCCCTAACAAACAAATGTGTCCAGGGTGGTAAATTGGCACCAGCCAAAAGCAGCACTGGAAAACCTTTTGTATAGAATATTGATTTTATTTGTTATTACTATATGCTGAACTGACAAAAAATAGATTTGTTTTAATAGATGGTTATTCTAATAGCCTGGATCATGGAATAAATTCCCTCAATAGGAGATGGCTCCATTCACTCAGATTGTACCATACTAGCGAATCAAAAACAATGAAGGCCAACAGTGAAGAAAATACAATTTCGATCAGAGGAGAGCAAATCTGCTTAGCGGCGTGGCAAAACTCGGGTGAACATCAGTGCGGCTTGCTATCCATGATGACAGTAACTCAAGGGGCAGAGGGGGGTTTAAACTGTGGAGATGATGTGGCAATGCTTCTTTTACACAAGTAGATAATGTTAGGTTATTTTCCTGTCCTCTGTTGGACATGGGACATTGACAGTGAACTCACCTCACACAAGTGACACAACATGCCAATTTACTGTAGTAATAAGCCTATATTAATAAGCCATGTATTTATAATACATTCTGTGTTTTATTTTATGGATTTGAATTTTGGGGCAGATGTGGGAATTTACTTCAGTAAAAGTACTTTTCTAAATTACTAAGTTTACAAGTTTTGGGAAGTCCCTACTTATTTCTCAATGCTCGAGTTCATGTGTACAGCCCCTGGTGATACTTCGAGCAAAGTTTCATGTTGTGTCAAGCCGCCTCAAAAAAAATGTTGATGCTATCATAGTAGTGCCCCTATCACTCCCGTTCAAACGGCGATTTCACCAAAACCAAAAATAAGGAAAATCCTAAAAGTGGCGCTTCTGTCCTAATTATACTTTTAAATGAAAGTTGGACTTGGGTACATTAACAAAAAGACCTTAGGTTGCATTCTGCCAAGAGTTACGCTTTAAGACAAAAATGATCAGGTAAAGGGAGTTCATATCTTACAGTGAGCGTGATTGTTTCTTTACTCTTTCTATTTGTTTTATAGGTCACTGGTAAGTAGAGCCCGACCGATAAAGGATTTTTAAGGCAGATACTGATGCAAATATTTGGTGATTTAAAAATCTGATATTTCAAAATATACATACATACATACATACATACATACATACATACATACATACATACATACATACATACATACATACATACATACATACATACACGCACGCACGCACGCACGCACGCACGCCATTATAATTGCCAATGCTGATAGTTTCGATAATATCGGTCGGGCTCTACTGTTAAGATATGAACTCACTTTGCCCTTCCGGGGTCTCGGGCCTGGTGTCTTGTCAAAGCACTTTGTGACAACTGCTGTTGTAAACAGGGCTTTATAAATAAATGTGATTGATTGATTGACTTTACCTGATAAGTTTTGTTTTAAGTAGGGACTTCCCAAAACTTGTGAACTCAGAGTAACTTAGAAATGTACTTTTACTCAAGTAAATTCCCACCTTTTTTACCAGCAAACAAAGTGGCTGGTGGGCAAAAAAGGTAATGTCCTCTTGTGTGTGTTTGTGTCATTGCTAGCTGTGGGATGCTGTGGAGGGCTCATTACGCTGCAGTAATGAAGATGGCATCTCAGGGATCACAGCCCTGGCCTTCCTCAACAACAGGATCGTGGCGGCCAGACTCAACGGCTCTCTAGACTTCTTCACTGTCGACATCAACAAGCCTCTGGGAATACTTCAGTACAGAGGTTAGACGCACTGTCAATATGTCTGGAATATGCTTGGAACGTTGATTGAAATCACAATCTTATAAATGTGAACTCTGAATAGTATACATTTTTTCTAGGGATACAATTGTATAAAATTAAAAATGTTTCTGTATTAACATTCTGTTTTTAAGTACTTCTCATTTTTAAAGAAAAAATGTTTAGTGGCCATCTGCTTCTTTGTCACTGGGGTATATTAATCGGTTAAAACACACAAAGTGTGCAAAGAACTCACAAATGAAGAGATATTGCAAGAAAATGTGAAATGTTTGTGTATTTTCATGGTTTTATGATATCTGGTCCCAAAAAATAAGGATTTCTAATTCATATCCCAGGTTGATTAAGTAAAATTGTGTATTTGTAGAAGTTCTACAGCTCAGTTGTGAATGTGTTCTTTTGTCAGGTCCCCCGGGCCGTAGTAACATGCCACCCTCACCGTGCTACAGCAGCGAGGATGTGATCTCATGCCAGCTGACGCGCTCGGTGCAGTGCGCCCACCAGAAACCCATCACAGTGCTGAGAGCTGCTGCGGGCAGGGTGGTGACAGGCAGCCAGGACCACACAGTCCGGGTGAGTCAAAACGCACAAGACTCCTGTCTTTACTTTAGCCCATAAATCCTATTTGCGAAAACAAAAGACGTATGCATAGACTTAAGGGAAGCGCACTACTTTTGTACTGGCGTAACCCAGGTTTACCCTGACTTCCAAATTATTATGCAAATTATATTTTACACAGATTTTCCTAAATAGTCCAAATGACAGTCAGTATAATTTTCAAGTCTTCAACCGTTAGGGTATAAGTCAGATTTCACTGAACAAACCACCCAATGAAAACAGTATTTTTTTCTAAAATAAACTACTCCAAATTTATTATGCATAACAGAGTTTCAAATCATTTTATAGGTTGTAAATAACTGAAAATTGTCATTTGTTGAATTTGCAGCATTAGGAGTTCATGTTTACTAAAATCAAAAAAGCTATTTCAATCAAACACATCTTACCAGGGCAAGTTACATGTTAACATTGGACCCCTTCTTTGTTATAACCTTCACAATTCTTGCATCCATTGAAATTGTGAGTTTATGGAGAGTTTCAGCTTGAATATCTTTGCAGGATGTCAGAATAGCCTCCCAGAGCTGCTGTTTTGATGCGAACTGCCTCCCACCCTCATATATCTTTTGCTTGAGGATGCTCCAAAGGTTCTCAATAGGGTTGAGGTCAGGGGAGGATGGGGGCCCCACAATGAGTTTCTCTCCTTTTATGCCCAAAGCAGCCAATGACACAGAGGTATTTTTTGCAGCATGAGATGGCATGAAGATGATTCTGCTACTGAAGGCACAGCACTTCTTTTTGTACCATAGAAGAAAGTGGTCAGTCAGAAACTATATACTTTGCTGAGGTCATTTTCACACCTTCAGGGACCCTAAAGGGGTCTACCAGTTCTCTCCCGATGATTCCGGCCCAAAACATCTCTGCCAATATCTAAGATTTTCATACCTTGTCCAATGCATTGCAGTGATTGCACTATTTGACGCTTTTCTGCAGCAGTGATCATTTTTCTTTCCCATAATTTTTTAAACCTGTGGCCTGCTTAATAATGTGAAACATCCTTAAGTAGTTTTCCTTTATTTGGGCTCACCTGGTAAACTAAATATCACAGGTCTCTGAGATTGATTTCAGTGATCCAAAGAGCCCAGAGACACAATACCATCCATGAGTTTGATTGAAAAACAAGATATTGAATGTTTGACACTTCAAATTTGCATAATATTTTGGAATGCGGTGTATATTAACACGTCTGCGGTTTGTTTCTGTCAGGTGTATCGTCTGGAGGACTCCTGCTGTCTCTTCACCCTGCAGGGCCACTCTGGGGGAATCACTGCCATCTATGTAGACCAGGTTAGTTAATGGTACAGCCTGTACCAGGTTTAATAGGACAAATTATCACCATATCACAAATTAGATGACAGTGCTCCTTCAAAATTAGCACGCTCGTGTTGGAGTTTGTGTAAGCTCCTGACTCCAGTTTCCCAATGGGGATGTCTGCCCTTCCTTTTTGTCTCCCCTTCCAATAAAAAAATAATAAGATACATATTTTATTAAAATTCATAAATCTTGGCTGGCTATCTAACATTATACTGCATCTAGGGCTTGGCGATATGGCCTGATTTGCATATCTCAATACAATATGTAATCCAGAGGCCGTTCGCCTGGCAAAACAATATTATGCCAGCAACACAAAATCTGCAATTCCTTTTCAAAATAATAGTGCTCCTCATTCATTACAATAATCATTGTTTGTTCATTGCATAGATAGGTAGTGGGTCCATGTTCATGTGTTGCTACAATTCGTCTATTTTGGGTAACAACAGACTCTAGGGAATGATTTTCAAATGTTTTTTTTACATGAGACAATATGTTCAGTCAATTTGTGTACAACGTATTTGTTAATATTTTCAATAATCAGTTGTTATTAAAACATGTTAAATGTGTCGTTTTTGCTATCACATACTGTTTCTTTACACATAATACAATTGCATTTGGTTACAATTGACTAGGTTTATAATGAATTCACAATAATTATTGCATAATTAAAATGTGCGCTATTATTTTGAAATAATATCAAAGTTCGTGTTGCCAGCATTATATAGTGTTGCTAGGCGAATGGGCTCTGGAGTACATATTGTATCGAGATGTGCAAATCAGGCCATATCGCCCAGCCCTAACTGCATCTAATATAAACCTGATGACGTTCCTTTTAATTTTGCAGACCATGGTTTTGGCCAGTGGGGGGCAGGATGGTGCTATTTGTCTGTGGGACGTGCTTACAGGCAGCCGGGTGAGTCATGTGTACGGGCACCGTGGCGACGTGACATCTCTGGTGTGCACCACGTCCTGCGTGATCAGCAGCGGCCTAGACGACCTAATTTGCATCTGGGACCGTAGTACAGGCATCAAGCTGTACTCCATTCAACAGGTGGGTGTGTTTTGTAGTACTCCACACAACAAGTGAGGGAGGGAGTGCATATATATGTATGCATAGTCTAGAAATTAAATTACTATACCCAACATAGGTATGCTTTCACAGAACTGTTATTTATTTTTGTCTGTTTGCTATATTCTACACATTCCTTTTTTATCATGTCTTCACCTGCTGTCCTTTGCTCTTCATCCTCTTTGTCTATTCTCTTCTCTGTCCAGGAGGTGGGTTGTGGCGCCAGTCTGGGGGTGATTTCTGAGTCCCTGCTAGTGACGGGGGGTCAGGGCTGTGTCTCCTTCTGGGACTTGAACTTTGGAGACCTCCTCCAGACAGTCTACCTGGGCCAGAGTAGCGATGGCCAGGGAGTCCGCCAGCTCCTGGTGCTGGACAACGCTGCCATCGTCTGTGACTTTGGTTCAGAGCTCAGCCTGGTCTACGTGCCCTCAGTGCTGGAGAAGCTGGACTGAGCAGAGCTAAGAACCAGCTGCCTGATGTTGGCCATACTGATGCAAATGGTGTTTTGGCCTTTTTGCCATGCTATGCTGCAGATGGACAATCGTTTTGGACTGCATTATGTACATTGTCGGTTCCTTCCTTGAGTGGGTGGGCATTTCTATAGCAATAACAAAGCTCTGGTTGGAGAGAGATGGACCATACAGGCAGATTGGGCAGGCCAGAACCCTTTGTTTGTTGTATGAGCATCCCAAGACATCTCTGTCCAATGATCAGTGATTTTATTATTTTTACATTTCTGTCTACATGATAAACTGCTGTCATTGGCAGAGTTTGTTGTTGCCCCCGCCCACTATACCAGTCAATCAGTGGAGTGCAGCTGTGGAAGGCTCATCTCAATTGGTCTAGGCAGGATAAGCTAAGGAGTTACAAGTGCATGTGGCTTGGTAAAGAAAAAGTCACTTTGTTATGGTGAAACACTGCTTAAAACTCTTGTCAAATTTGGATCTGATTACTGTTATACAATGCACCCCAGTGTTGTTTTCATGTGTTTAAATCTATTATTTATTAGCAACACATTTTTAACAGTTGGCTTTTACCTAATAATAATAATAATAATATGTGGAGATGTCATAAATGTAAAGTTTGTGTTTTTTAACCATGGTTATGAAGAGTTTAACTATTTTGGAACTTATTGGGGGTTGTAGAGGCTACCTTTCTACTTACGGTAATTCTTTCTGGTTACATTTTGGATGTCTATCAGGAGTTGTGCTAGCTGTATTGGCACATTAGTTTACATTGGTTGACCTCTTTACAGTTTTTTACTTGCCCAAGATACATTTAACAACTTTATTAATTGTCAATATGAATGGTAAATAGTACGGTTTTACGTTAGCAGTGTAATGTCATGCTACCACTGTATGTGGTGATGTAGGATTGGAACCTCAAACCTTTCTACTAACAACCGTTCCTGAAGCCCAGAAGAGCTAACGAATGTAGTACATCACTGCAGGCCCTCAGCATGCAGAGACAATGCCGTAAGTTGGGCTACTGGGTTACTGACACTCACTCTCAAGTGCACTAGCTGAATGTAATGTAGAGCTGTGACGCTAGAACTCAAAAAGCAGACCGACATATAGTTGTGGTACAGAAATTAAACACTAATTTTCAAATGCACTTGCTCTATTCAGAGACATACTGACAACGCCATGTTCACCATGTGAAAATGTAGAAACGCACACTTCAGACTTGTGAATGCAGAGGTGGAGAGTTTAAGGGTTAAAGTGTGATGGATGTTTAATGATATTCAAGAAAAACGAGACTCGTACACACCACTGCATCCCTTAAGGATGTGAATTGTTCATCGCTGCACTATTCTAACCATTCTAATTTATTTTGCTTTGTATTTATGTAAATAATAGGTTAAAAAACAGCTTTAGCGGATGCATAGGTCTACTTTTTAGATTTTGAAGTTGCTTTTTAAAAAATATATTCTAAGTGGTTTCTTTCTGGTAATGTGAAATTGATCTTCTTGAGGGTAGGTGAACACAGCTTGAATTGAGACTAAGGAATATTGTGTACCTATAAAGTGGCATACTGCTGCCTACATTATGGTGGTTTCCCTGTCAGATGAAGCCCAGCTGGAACAAGCACTGTATGACACATTGGAACCTTCATTGAAAACGATCTGTGGAACGGATGCATTGAAGAACATTTCAACATAGACCATGTCTCCTTGATTGGTTCATTCTGTTTCTACCAAACAGTTGAAGGGGGGGGAATAGTGAAATGGGTGTAATGTTGTTTTTGTGAAATTATACACCAGTTCCACATTCAGTAGCAAAACTCTGCAGATAGAATTGCCATTAATAGAGCCTACATTCTTTGTTCGTCATAGCGCTCTAAGTGAATGCTCAAATGTTGCACCTGCTGAACATGCCTCTACCCTTTGACCCTCCTTGGTTGGCTACAGCATACATAGGCTGTAGCATTGTACTATTTTTAACACCGGAGCAAAACTTTGTACTAATTTCCAAATAAAAGGCTTAAATTCCTTGTCATGCCTGTATTGTGTTTTGGGGTTATTAGGTGGCCAGTTTCAATTTGTGAGGGACAAATGTTGTGGTGCCCTTGAGCAAGGCACTTCATTAGTTGCTTTGGGGGGTATCCATGTACTTTAAGTTGCTTTGGGTAAGTGTGTAAAATGACTACCATGTAAAAATGTGTGCTTATTGTAAATAATCAAAACTATACAATTGTGGTAACATTACAGTAAATTTTATTTAATATATATATGTACAGTGTTAATGAAAGAAATCTTGTTAAAAACTTACTGATTCTGTTCTGTGTATACAGTATAGGGTATCATAAGGAGAGCCACCACACTGCAGATTTTGGTCTGATAACTCGGACTGCATCACCCTGGCGCAGTTATAATCAGCCACTAACACCAGGCATTGCCATCAGCATAGTCCAGATGCAGATACCAAACCAACATGTGCGGGAACAGCCAGTGTGGCATGGAAACAAGTTGTGAAAACCAGGGCCATAGACACTGATGCTAGGAGTGCATGCTGGGGGTTGTGAGGCTGAAGCAGCTAGCTAGTGAGGGATGAATAGATTGGAGATGTCTACAGAGGTAGAAAGACTAACGAACAAGGAAAGAGCGCAGGATGACAGATGAGAGCACAGTGAGTCGGTTCCAGAAGCACAGTCAGGCCACCAGCGAGGGAATGTAGGAGCCCAAAGGCAACTAAGACCCACGTCTAAAGCAGCCCTTAGCCCCTACCACTAGGCAGATCTAGGTGACTTTTTGGATTTTACATCATTTACCATACTAGTCATTTTGGTTAGACGATAATAATCACTAGTTAGTACTAGGGGCTACGAGCCAGTTTGACACTAGGCTATTTGATACGAGAGGCCTGTCCCTGTCTCAGCTCTTGTTGAGGCTCCAGAGGGGATCCAGGCTGCTCAGGGGGTCATCCACCTCCTCACAGGGACCCTTGTGGAGACCCTGGCCCTCAGCAGGCTGCAGGAAGCTCTGCTTGGTCACGCGATGCTTCCCCTTCCCCCCGCCACCCTCCATGGAGAAGGCCTCGGGGGTCAGGGAGGCCAGCAGCTCCAGGGAGTTTGGAGCAGGGCCGGACAGAGGGCCTGGCTCAGGTGCCACCTCTGCAACCGCATAGGTAATGTCTGTGGGTGGAGACAAAGGGGCAGGGACATCCACACCATTGGGCGGTGTAGACCAAACCTTCTCTGGTGACGGAAGCGGTGGACTGAGGGAAGCGGGGGCGGCAGATGACTCCAGCATTCCATCGATGGGCTGATCGGTGGGGGGGACAAACAGTTGCTCCTCCAGACCAGAGGGGGCGCCACTGTCGAGGCACATGTCCATGGCTGGGTCAGTGGCACTTGGGGGCCGGATGCTGAGTTTGGCGATCGTGGCTTGGATGGAGCTGATGGTCATATCGCCTCCCAGAACTATATCCTGCTGAGACTCCTGGCGTGAGTAAGGCTATGAGGAGAGGACACAGAGTCAACAAACAGTAACCAGCACCACAGGTCCTCTACAGTAGAGCAGATGTTCTCAAACCTCTCCTGAGGACAGTTATGTTATAGCCCTGAACTACCTCACTTGTATTAAGCAGGTAAGGGCCTGATGATTAGTTAGTAGCTCTGTGATGCATTTAATTTATGGACCAGCTAGTGGTCCCCCAAGTAGAGTTTGGATAGCACTGCATTACAGCATCATCAAGTCCAAGCAAATACCATTTAACTTTACTCAGTGACTATGGTCTGACCTTGATTGCTGCAGTGCTGGCTGTCTTGCTGCAGGGGGCAGTAGGGAGGTAGCCGTGTCTCTGCAGGACCTGCTCAGCATGTTTTAGTACCGCCTCATAACAGAACTTCAGGTGCAGCTGTGGACAGAGGGAGACATTCACAAGCCACATCAAACCACATCGACAAGGTTTGGTTCTACTTGACTGCACATCTTTAAATGCACAAGCTTGACAGGGGTTGGTGTTTTTTACCTTCTCCTGCAACATGTTCTTCCTCTGCTGTCTCATCTTCTTGACCAGTAGAGGCAGGTCAGGGATGCTGTTCCCAGCCTCGAGCTCCTGGATAGATGCGTAGAGCAGGCAGAATGCCCCGGTACGCCCCACACCAGAACTGAAGACGGACAGGATTCATGGAATTACTACAAAAGTCACACAACTTTGACAGGCCATTATTAATGGAAAAATGTACACACACACACACACACACACACACACACACACACACACACACACACACACACACACACACACACACACAAATGGTATGTGCATGTTACCTGCAGTGCACCACAATGGGGGTGTGTAAGGGCCTCTGGTGCAGGTAGTATCCATGAACCTCCTGGATAAAATGGATCAGATTGCTCTTGCTCTCAGGCAGACCCCTGGATAGAACAAAGGAAGAACAGTCTGGACGTTATTGTGTTAAGTATACATCCGTTATTCATGTTTCAGTGAATGTGTGAGTGCACTTGTGTGCAAATGTGTGTATGTATGTGAGTCTGTTCGTGTGTACTCACAGCTCAGGCCAAGAAGTAAACTGTAAGTGGATGACAGTCCGTTTGAGGCTCTGGTCACGGTACTGCAGACCAATCATTCGCTCCACGTGGGTGGGCGTTGTTTTCTGTGTAGTCAGGGTGACTGTGATTGGTCCCTGGGCAAGCTGCTGTCCGCGTTCTGTCGGGAAGTAGCGCAGAACCTTTCCCTAGAAAACAAAGTTTGGGGCAGTGGGGGAGTCCATCATCTTTGGCAAAATGAAGCAAACGTGTGCGACATCTACCACTGTGGTAGTAATCGTTTCGTGTGCTACATCTACCACTGTGGTAGTAATCGTTTCGTGTGCTACATCTACCACTGTGGTAGTAATCGTTTCGTGCGCTACATCTACCACTGTGGTAGTAATCGTTTCGTGTGCTACATCTACCACTGTGGTAGTAATCGTTCCGTGTGCTACATCTACCACTGTGGTAGTAATCGTTCCGTGTGCTACATCTACCACTGTGGTAGTAATCGTTTCGTGTGCTACATCTACCACTGTGGTAGTAATCGTTTCGTGCGCTACATCTACCACTGTGGTAGTAATCGTTTCGTGCGCGACATCTACCACTGTGGTAGTAATCGTTTCGTGCGCGACATCTACCACTGTGGTAGTAATCGGTTCGTGTGCGACATCTACCACTGTGGTAGTAATCGTTTCGTGTGCGCATGAGTCTACCTTGTCCAGCTCTTGCTCCGAAACCAGCATGACCACCAGGGAGACCTTCTGCTCCCACACCATGAGCCAGAAGTCTGCAGCTGTGCCCGACAGAGGTGCCTGCGTGGCGATGAGGCGCGGGCAGTAGGGCGACAGGTCTTCTACAAAGCTGGCATTGATGTAGTCGTCCTTGCCCGAGCGAAGCAGCACGCGGTTACAGTCGTAGGGCATCACATCCTGGTGTCGATTCTTCATGGTGTAGCAGCGGGCGATGGCGATGGAAAGGTGCCTGGCATCCCTCTCCTGCCCCTCCTGGAGTTCCTTCCAGCGGGCATCCAGGGGAGACAGACCCCCTTCGACCACCGACGGCCGTTCCAGGGCCTCCACGGCCAACCGGAAGCGCTCTAGTTCGCCGCAGAGGCGGGTCACGCGTTCGGGGGCTTGGTAGGGGTCGCCTTGGATCAGTAGGACGGACTGTGAGCTCTTCTTGCGGCGCTCCCCTTCCTGAGGGTCAGCCTTGGTGGGTTGGAGGACGTTGGCGGGAGCCTTGGGACCGCCAGGCTGGCTCTCTGGGCTGGAGGACAGCAAGTCATCTGTGCTGTTCTGGGGTAGGAAGAGGGAGGTGGCAGGGGAGGAGGGGGAGGGCAGAGAGGGTGGCCCACCTGGGGTGGGGGCCGGGGAGGGCATCTGGGTGGCCAGGCCTGGGGAGGGAGAGGGGGAAGGCGAGGGGCAGGGAGGGATGGCGTTAGCTGGAGGTGCCACCAGAGGAGCTACAGCAGGGGGTGGGATCATGTGCTGGGAAGGGGGCTGAGGTTGGCCCATGGAGGTGGGCTGTGGCGGGGCCCCGGGAGGGCCATTCACCCCTGGAGGAGTAGGGTACATGGTAGGGGTCATAGGTACTGCCGGCTGGGGAGGCGCCGAGTGAGGCATCATAGGATGCTGGTACCCCTGTGGTAACTGGGGCTGGTGGCCATGCTGAGGTGGCTGGGCAGGGTGAAGCATGGGGGGTTGGCCAGGGTGGGGCCCCGAAGGTGGGAACGGGCCCCTGGGCAGGTAAGCCTGAGGGAGTTGGATGTGATGGGACTGAGAGTTGGGGGGCATCTGCTGGTGCAAGCCGGGAGGCATGGGCTGGCTGGCGGGTGGCAGGTAAGCCTGCGACACTGCGGTCATGGGCTGGCTGTTAGGGGGCATTGGCTGGCGAGGGCCAGGGAGCATTTGGGAATGAGGGTGCATTTGCTGTTGCAGGGAAGGTAGCATCTGCTGGTTGGCAGGATGCATGTAGGGCTGGGAGCTGGGGGGCATCTGTGGAAGGGGGCCGGTGGGGATCACGTGTGGGGGCTGTTGGGGATGGTAGCCTTGCGGTGGGTGTTGAGGCTGGTAGCCATGTTGTGACTGGGACTGGTAGCCATGTTGAGGTTGTGGTTGGGGCTGACCAGGGTACGGCTGCTGGTACTGGGGGGGCATGGGCAGGCGGGATTGGTGTTGGGGGGGCATGTACGGAGGGTAACCCTGCTGGGCCTGAGGAGGGGGCTGGGTCCTAGGCATAGCCCTGGGTTCAGGTTGGTAGTTGGCGGGCGGCTGCCCAGGAGGAGGATGGTACTGAGGCTGTGGATGTTGGTGTTGTACCGGGCCTGGTGTCTGGATGGGCACCCCAGGCTGGGGCATGTACTGTGGGTATGCGGGCATCTGGGGGGGCACACAGTACCCTGCAGACACAGTGGGATGTACAGGGTGGCGTGGGTTAGAGTTATAACTAGGAATGGGGGTCTGGATACTATCTACCGTTGTAGTAGAGGGGCGGACAGGGGCAGGGACTGGACCACCAGCACAAGGATGGGGGGCTTGAGGCTGGGGAGGACCATAGCCAGAAAGAGGGGGCTGTTGCGGAGGTAGCTGAGTGTGCAGCCCACGTGGAAAGCTTTGGATGGGGAGGGGACCAGGAAACTGGGGCATTCGGGTCGGTGTTGGAAGGTTTGTGGGGAATCGAGGGGCGTAGAGTGGTGCCCCAGGTGCCCCTGGCCAGGGTAACGAAGCGCTGCCACTCAAGGTGGTACCAGGGAGAAACGACTCCGGTCCGGCGTGAAGGGTGCTGGGCTGGGAGGAAGAGTGTGAGAGGTCAGGCAGTCTGCGGAGCTCGGCCGGCAGCTCTCCTCCGAGGCTCAGTATTGCAGCGTTGATCTGAGCCAGCTCAGCGTCCTCCAGACTAGAACTAGCAGTGTCCACTTCCGAACCCCCCTTGGGCCCCAGGGAGGGCTTGGCAGCTGTAGGCCGGGGAGGAGGCTTCTTTTGGGTCTCCCTGTCCAGCACGGCCCTCCTCTCCTCCTCCCTGCTCTGACACAGGACCTTGGCTCTCTCCAGCAGGCGTGAGGACTTGGCCTCCAGGTCCTCGTAAAACTCTTTCCCCTCCTGCGACTTCTTCATCAGGTCCTCGTAAGCCTCGTAGGACGCAACCAAGGTCTGCACCATGACGTTCCACCTGGGAGGGACAGAAAATAGAGAGAGTGAGACTCTAGACTCGCTTTGATTAGAGGTGTTTCCAAACACTAAAAATAATTAAATAAAACATTAATTCCCTGTGTGACATGATGACATGTTTTGGGAGTGCAAACAAAGTGGTTCAACCATCTTGTAACAAAACACTCATCGCTGACCAGTGTAAGAAAGATTTGGTGAATGAGGGAGGTTTGGACGAGGGTAAAATCTCTCCTGTGTACAATAGAAACCTTCCCCAGCTGTTAGCTCACTTGTGCTCCGTCTCGTTGAGGCTCTTGCGGACCGAAGCATACTGCACGTTGGCCTCCGTCAGAGCCTTCAGGATGTTCTCCTGGGCAGAAAGGTTCTGGTCGATGTACACCTTCACTTGTTCATACTTCTTCAACTGCTCCTCAAACAACCTCTAGAGGAACAGGTGGAGGTGGGCAGGAGACAATGGGATGTATTTGGACAAGGTTTTGGAGCATAAATACCCTGAGAACATCCAAATCAAGCAATCACACAAACACGCGCACACAGTGCCCCGTACCTTCATGTCAGCGCGATCGGTGGTGACCAAGGAGGATGTGATGTCGTCCTGCTGGATGAGGTCACGCAGCTGTTTCTCTAGGGAGCTCCTCTGGTCCCTCATTTCCTGCACCTTACCCAGAATCCTCTTCATACACTGCAGTCCAGCCACCTCCTCTGTAAAACAAACACTGACCTTTAACAACGCACTCAACATGAGCACATCACACAGAGAGTAATTCACTGCCCCTCTCGTGCACCCACCCTCGTTGAGTTGTGGTCTGGGCAGGGCGTCTCGCAAGGCGTCCAGAGGTCCCCCCAGCAGCCGTAGGTTACTGATGTGTAGGTTCATGGCTCTGTGCAGCTCTGTGTTAGTGAAGCTGGCCTTTTCGTGGGCCTCCATGTACTTTTCCAGGTCCCTACGGATCTCAGCCAGGGCCTGAGCTTGGGCCTGGGGGTGAAGCTCTAGCGCCGGGCCCACTCCCCCGGCCTCGTGCAATGCTCGCAGCCCAGCCTCGTCCTCATCCAGCACATCCCGGATCTCCCTCAGAGACGCCTCCACATCGGTGAAAACACCAGACAGGACTAGGGAGAGAGATGCAGTCACATTAATAACTAGAATTTTTTATTTGCCTGTATTTTCCAAGTAAGTTAGCTGTGAAATATATTCTTATTTACAGCAATAACCTGTAGAGTTGTTACAGGGGCAGGAAAGAAGATGAATGAGACTATTTGATGCTATGATGATATGAGGGCAGGATTGGAAATTTGTCTTTGGATCTTTAGTGTCCACAAAGAGTCTGGACACCCATTTAACACCCAATTCAAAATATGGCACCGTACACCGAGCAGTGTCCCCTTCACTCCCCTGGGGCATTTGGATTTGGTCAATTGACCAGTGTCCCCTACTGACCCTAAAAAAACATCAATTTCAGCAGCATTGTCTGAAAATTTACTGACCACCCCTACAAAGATTTTTATTTTTTATTTTTGTAGCTTTATTTTAATATCTTAACTGTACCAGTATTATTTTAACAACATCAGATAATTAGTAAGATTAACTGTAAAATTAGTATACGATTCCCGTATACTAATAGCAGTATACAATTCCTTAACTCTCATATTGACAGTTTTCAACTAGCCTATGTGTGGTGTCCTGGGGAAATCCTTTACATTGTAACATTGATTTTCTGGGCTGTATACATTTTTGGAAACTATAAACTCTCCTGAATATAAAAGTGATAAGGGAGAAGACTGCATTCAAAAATTCCATTCTGTTTCATTCTAATTACATTGTGAGCTTAGGTTGGTATTTCAGCAAGTTTGGTACAGTTGTGTGGTACAGTAGCTAACATGTGTTATCCTCTATATCAGCAATGCTCTCCATATCTAGCCGATTTAGAGCTAGCTGTCACTGTCAATTGATTTGTAATGGACCACTTATGTAGTAATCAATAAATTTAGGCAAATCAGCTATGGGCATTATTGACCCTATTAATTACAACTAAACTGTCAACAACCTGCTACTTTTCTATTTATTAAGGTGGTTATCGTTAGTTGACTGAGTTTCAAGTTCAAATAGGAGGGCAAAGAATGTGAGGAGGTGGCTTGTTAGTCTAGAGATCGGCAAATTGATCGGCCTGACCGATTATTATAGACGATTATGAGTTTTCAAATTCATTATTCAACTGCCTTTTTCATTGCCGATTATGGCCGATAATTCTTTTGGAGGAAGAACATCCTCTAGTTTTAAAAACACATAGAAAACTGTGAGGAAACTGCATGCAGCCCATCTGTCGTGAGCTGCTCCTTGTCACGTGCTGCAGCATCTAAAGTCTTGAGGATTTTTAGTGTCTGCAGAGAAGACGGTGAGTTTTTAGCTAGAATGCAATTGATCTTTCAGGGGAGAAATTGAATCAAAGCTCCACATGGTGGTAATAGGATAGAATAGTGGGTAGATGTTTACTGCTTTCGTTCCAAGAGAGTTCCAAAACTGTTCCTATTTATTTATTTATTTTTTATCAACCTAAACATTTATTGGATCTGGGAAATGCAACCGATTTTAAATCTTAACTTCTTCACAAGGGTTAACTAGTTTATAGCTACAGTATATACAATTCACGTATATTAAATAGGGGAGATTTATACTTCATCATCAAATTAGCCTACAGTATGTCAACATTGAGTAGTGGCACCAAATGTTTCATTTGCCAATGCACAATCGTTGTGCACATCTAACTTGTCAAACCATACGATGCCTATTCAAAACATTACGCAAAATACATGTTTTTTAACCTCCATATTTAATTAAAAGGCATTTGTGTTATCAGGGAATATAGGTTGCTAGTGTCAAACACTCTTTCAAAGTATTTCTGATGTTGAGTTTAACACCAAAATAAGAGGAATTACTTTACTCAAACGCGCAACGGTTTAATTCCGACGCCTTGAGCAAGATAATATTTCTGTAGTTAAGCGAGACAAAATCCCCTATTTTTCAGTTACAGACTTTATTATATTTATATTCATTGTGGTATGTATGTTGATTAGAGGATAAATTGCAACTGATAGAAACATATACTGTAGTTCGATACAAACTAGTGAATGACAGATATCCTCCCAGGCATGTCCCGGGACTCCGGGAATCTCCCAAACTTTACAACGCCCACAAATGATTTACAATATCCACATGAATGTTTTGTTTGAGCTACGAAAATCTTGCTAGCTAACATGCCCAAAACCATTGAATTTAACTGTTTTCTATACGTAATCTTAGATTGTTTTGTACATTACAATTAAGTGTAGGGTGTTAAATACACATAACATAAGATAAAATCTCAATTTTGACAGAAAACACATTTTTGACCGCCAGACATATACTACAACAGCAAAATAGAATTCCTGAAATTCACTTGTGGCTTTTGGTGTGCCACCCCAAGATTTTCAGTGGCCCCATGTAGCCACCCCATGAAAAATATCTGGGGGCACCACTGCTCCCCACTACAGTCTGACTACCATCCATCCTGTTTAGCTTGAAAGGCAAACCAAAGTTATTGGAGGTTGCCATTTGCCTGGCTGGTGTGTGTGTGTGTGTGTGTGTGTGTGTGTGTGTGTGTGTGTGTGTGTGTGCACATGTTTGCGTGAATGCGTTCCAGGCCAACCCCTTACCCTGCATGGACTGGATGAGGCTCTTGACGGTGTCTGGTCTGACACTGAGGGCAGCACATTTCTCCATCAGTACAGGGGGCACGTGGCTGTACATGTCAAGGTTGTCCACAGACTCTGGCTCCAGACCAAGAGAGTCCATAAACTGCCTGGAAACACACAGATCACAGACCAACCACAAGGTCACTGCATCTCATTAGTAAGGCCTACATGGAAAGATAGAAATACACAAAGACGATCTCTCCCACTCACTCTAGTGTCTCATTCTTGCTGTCTATCTTTGCCATGATGTCTCGTAGCAGCTTGGCTTTCTCTTCACTGTAGAGGGATGATGCCTCGTGGGCAGCCATTGGCACCAGCTTGGCAAACAGGTCTGGTCCTGTGACGCTGGGATCAGTTGGGTTCACAGGCAAAGCCTTGACCAGAGGGGCACCTGGAATGACCATGAAGACGGAAGGAAAATCCAAATACAGCGTATGAAATCCATCTGAGGTTTGTTGTAGTGACAGCAGGTCATTTGTAAGTGAGGGTTTAATGTAGAGCCCGACCGATATATTCATTGACCGATATTATCGGTAAATATTAGCAGTTGACAGATATATTCGTATCGGTGATATTTCCACCGATAACGACCGATATATTTGCTTGCAATTCCTTATTTGTCCGCTCTTTCACCGAATATAGGTTTAAGCATTATAAGAAGACATTATCTTAAAAAGATTAAAACAGTGGGGATGGAAGAGCTGCTCATAACAAGCTGCTTATAAAGGTGAGTTGAAAACCAGCTTTCCGGTATAAGTTTTACATTGCATAAAAAGGCTAAGATATAAGATAGATAGAGGCTATGGCCATATTTAGTTACTGAGTATTAACTACTGTACCGTAGCTAGCTACTGAAGTCAAATTGTTTCTGAATATGCATTTTGTATAAAAAGCCTGCAGTGTTTACTATACTCCAGCTCTGGCATAAAAATGTTTTCCAAAACTTGAGAATGTCAACACCTGCGTTTCACAATTTCCATGACATCTACTTTATCTAGCTATGTAACGTTAGCTCTCTGGGACTGGTAGCACGTTGTTATAATGAATAGAAACCTAGGAATAACAGAGAGCACCGCAGTTTTGGGGCGAAACCATTGGTTTCTCCAGTCAGAAAGCTATGAGAAGGTATATGACCGATTTCGGCAACGTAAGCGAAAATACCAACAGGATTTATTTAATGAAATGGTATATATTGGTAATTGTTTGGAGATCGCACATTGAATGGTTACTTTGATGGTGACCAGCGCAATACTTCATTTGAATGTTTGGATTTTATTAGAAAGCAATGTCTATTAAATATATTTGCAAATAAGTTATTTATTTTAATTATATTAAGTAAAGGAACACTTCTAAATGTATCTTATTTTCTATTTTGCCTGCAGCATTTTTACGTGCGCATGATAGACTGCATAATTAAGTCTGCAGTAGAATCACGATCAAGAGCAGATGAAACGACTGAATGGAAGTAACACCAAGAATCCAGACTCTCAAATTGCTAAAAGGAATTGTTCAAAAGTAATATGAATCGCATAATACACCTGCGCTAAATGCAACAAAACGAGACTGTGGAAATTTACATTTATCTAATACTGATCACAAAAACATTAGTTTCAGTAAACAACACTGCAAGGACACAAATAAAAATATCCTAAATAACACTCAGAAACAGACAAAGCTGATAAGCTAACTAACGAACAAATTAGCTGAGTTGATTTGAGGTAAACCTACGGAGCAGCAGCAATCACCTGCTATTACTGTACAGTAATCTGCCAGCAATTGTTAAGTAGTTAAGTTGCTCAGAAAAGCGCATATGGTTTCCTTCAACAAAATACAAAATAATAAAATTAGCATGACTCACACTTTTTTAAGACCTTGGTAAATCATATTTCTGACTTTGTAAGACAATTTTAGGCCTTAAATTCTGGAAAATGAAATTAAGACTATTTAAGACTTTTTAAGGACCCGTGGGTACCCTGCTTCGAGTGTCTTTGGAGTCTGGTTTTAAGCACAATCCATTCAGGAAAATGTAGCTTTTTCAATTCAGCCATAGTAATAGAAAATTTGTATCGGTATCGGCAAATATTTCCCACTCAAAATCGGTATCGGATTCAAAAATCTCATATCGGTCGGGCTCTAGTTTAATGTTTTACCTTTGACTGAAGCAAGAGTCTCCAGAGAGGGGACAGTTTCATGGTAGATGAAGTCATTGTCTTTCTTGGCAGAGTTGAACCTATAAGAGACGGAGAATGTGAACCGGATAAGGAAAACGTGGCAATTAGAGGGAAACAAACCAACTGCTTAAGAACATGCCAGTGAATCTACAACTGTTACACATGTAACTGAAGACACATGGATTGTAACAATATAATCTACAATAGCAAAACACAGTATAGCGGCTTACTTTCCTCCAATAACGTCCATTGTGAATCTCAAGGCCTCCTGCACGCTGTCCGGTTGACCTTTGGCCAACTTGATGGCTTCACTGAGTTTGTCTAAGGAGCTCTGTAGGTACGCCAACTGTTACCAACACAAAAACACACTCCGTAAGAACCCACGTCTGTTTGGAGAAGTCCATGGAAGGGGGAGAGTAAGAGAGGTAGGAAAGACGCAACAAACCCGCTCTCCGTATTTCTGTTGCTCCTCTGCCTGCTTTCCCATATGCAGCTGGAGGGAGACAAAACAAACCGTATCATTGAGATAAAATGTTCCAACACCGTTTCTCACACAGACTCCCACCACAGCTTCACTTACATGGGCGATGGACGCAAAGTAGTAGATCTTCATCTGCACCAGTTTCTTCCAGTCCTTCTGAATCTTACCTAGCATAGAGGCGGTGTCAGAGTTCTCCAGCGCCCTGCAAGCCTCCTTATAGTAGTCCACTACCTGCACCACGGAACAACAGCAGTCAAACAGACGGCTTCTGTTCATTAGGGCACATTGTAGCAAAATGTGTTGTAGCTGAAGATTATACCATTTGGAGTAAGTTGAGGTAGTTAACTCACTATTTCAGTCTATTCTATATGGTTTGATGGATACTGAGTAGTGTTCAGCTCTACAGAGCCACCAAGGACTAGATTTTATTATTAGGCCCGACTTCACATGCTGAGACGGTGGAAATACCTGGGCACTGATGCGAGCAACTAGGAAACTCTTCCTGTTGTCCAACATGGACTTCTCCAGGAGACACTCCTGGGCCTGGCCCTGAATGGACACACATGCTTCATTTAGTTGGAGTACAATAAGTTAATTTTAAAGTAGCAGCCACTCTGGCTGGGGTCCATAAAAACACAAATAACAAAACATTGGTAGAATGAAGGAAGTCAAATTCAAACTCCATATACAGTGTATAGAAATTTGCAAACAGACCTTTTTTAGGAAGTTCACAGTATTCACTAGTTCAAGCGTGAATCAACAGTTGAGATCTAAGAGAACCTGTGTACATGGAAAAGTTACCAGCATGAGGTTAATGTTGAGGTTGAGGATCTGATGACTCATATCCACGCTGAAGCTGTGGCTGAAATGGTCTCTCAGGTAGGAGAAGGCACCCGCGGAGCACTGAAAATGTGTACATGACACCTTCATCCCCTAAAGAGAGACGAAGACAAATGAGTAAGCAAGAGAAATAGACAAGAAAAAAGCACCTGTTGTAGAAAGTGAACAGCAACACAATGGATGTCAGTGTGAGACAGCGTGGAGAGTGTTAGGCGGTGAAGCTCTGTCGGCTCACCTCTTCTGATACCCTGTTATCCATGGCTCCCAACATAGAGTGAAGTGCTCCTACAGATAGCACCACATTATGGCAGTCAGGATATGTCACATTTGAATGGAGGATAGTATTGACTTGGGCTGACCTAAGGTCAGTTTTAATTACTTTAGATTTACCACTCAAAGGTTTCCACTCACCTAGGTTGTAAAGGATGCAGGCTTGCTCATAGCTGATATCATCATGGGTGACTGTTTTTCCAGAAAATATTTCTGTCCTGGTAACAGAGACAATGTGTGAAGCCCAACAGGAAGTGTGTATTTGGATGTGTGTACAGGCCTCATTAGGTGTTTGTTGTAGGGAGGGCTGGAAAATGTTTGTGATTTTGTTGTGTCTTTCTCAAATGTGAGGATGACAGAGCAAAAGCAAATGACTGTACATCTTATTTAATCTGTAGACCCATTATATAATCTCACGACTAATAGTGGGAGAACTGCAAAAACATAGTTCTATTATACGATCATTCTATCACACATTAAATACTTTCCTCCACAATATATCACATTATTTACCACAAATCAAAATGATGTATATTTACATAATACAATTGTACTGGTTTCCAGTTGAAGTTAAAAAATTTTTAATCAGGCAAAAGGGTGTAGAAGCCGGGGGGGCATGCCCCCCACCCATGTTAAAAGCAGGTAGTGTTATGATCCCCTCCAATAGAAAATAAATAAAATGTGTGCCCCCCTGTGACTTGTGAATAACAACGGTGGATGTGGTATACAACTGGTCCAACCACATGTGATGTATTTCATTGTTTCTTACCATGAAATGGGCACTGCTGCTTCTTGTCCAGGACCCAGGGGCACACGACTCTGGAGGTAGTGCAGTTGACCAAAGTACTTCCTCAAAATGCTGCAACCTTCAAAGTCCCGTGTCACATTCACTGCGCCCTGCAAGAAAGAGAGCAAAACCCTTCGCTGCATATATATATATATATACACACAAGAAAACAAACGGTGTGACCAAGAGATGTAGACAAAAATTCAAATAGAAAGAAGTTGCCTGAACGCATGTGAAAACAATATATCAGCAAAATGTCAGCAATAAGTGGTCAATGTCAACTATTTTCAGTGTATATTCCTGTCTTGAATATACCATGTAATATCTAAATGATCTCAAGCATGTAATTTCAACAACCCGCTTAGTACAACATCATACTTGTCTCAGTGTCTCCAGCTTCTTCAGCTGTTCATTATAGTTGTCCGGATTCTCCCCGTAATTCTTCAGGATGAACTAAAAAAGAAAAAGCCGATCAGAGAGTAAATTACTTTCCTTGAAGGGACACAGATTTTGACCACACACACACCCACATCCACCCACCCCTAAGTGAAAATGCCCAAATTGGGCCCAAAGTGTCAATATCTTGTGTGGCCACCATTATTTTCCAGCACTGCCTTAACACTCTTGGGCTTGCAGTTCACCAGAGCTTCACAGGTTGCCAATGGAGTCCTCTTCCACTCCTCCATAATAACATCACAGAGCTGGTGGATGTTAGAAACCTTGCGCTCCTCTATCTTCCGTTTGAGCATGCCCCACAGATGCTCAATAGGGTTTAGGTCTAAAGACATGCTTGGCCAGTCCATCACCTTTAGCCTCAGCTTCTTTAGCAAGGCGGTGGTCATCGTGGAGGTGTGTTTGGGGTCATTATCATGTTGGAATATTGCCCTGCGGCCCATTCTCTGAAGGGAGGGGAACATGCTCTGCTTCAGTATGTCACAGTATATGTTGGCATTCATGGTTCCCTCAATGAACTGTAGCTCCCCAGTGCTGGCAGCACTCATGCAGACCCAGACCATGACACTCCCACCACCATGCTTGACAAGTTTATCTTGGTCTCATCAGACCACAGGACATTGTTCCAGTAATCCATGTCCTTAGTCAGCTTGTCTTCAGCAAACTGTTTGTGGAAATTCTTGTGCATCATGTCTAGAAGAGGCTTCCTTCTGAGACGACAGCCATGCAGACAAAATTCTTGCAGTGTGCAGCGTATGGTCTAAGCACCCACCCCTACAACCTCTGTAGCAATGCTGAAAGCACTCCGTCTATTTTCCAAAGACGTCCTCTGGATATGACACTGAGCATGTGCACTCAAATTCTTTGGTCGACCATGGCGAGGCCTGTTCTGAGTGGAACCTGTCCTGTTAAACCACTGTATGGTGTTGGCCACCGTACTGCAGCTCAGTTTCAGGGTCTTGGCAATCTTCTTATAGCCTAGGCCATCTTTATGTAGAGCAACAATTATTTTTTTCAGATCCTCTGATACCCTTTTTCCACCAAAGAAAGACCTGGAAAAGTTCAATGCTGGTGCCTATTTTGAACCAGTTCTTTGCGTTTCGACAGCCAAAGAACCAGCTCTCGGCCAGGAAAACTGGTTCCAGAGCGGCACCAACTCTTTGCTGGTTTAGAACCGTTGTTTTACCACGTCGTGCTTATGTCAGGGGCTGGGTTATTGTGACCAAAAACACGACAGAAAAGTTGTGACCACCATTGTTAAAAACTAGAAAGATAGTACAAAGATTGAAAAAAGATGGATTCAAAAGTGAAACAGTGGAGACATTTAAATACATCCATCAAATGTCACAATCTGCTATCTTGTCTGGGAATGAAACATTATGAATACAGGCAGACCTCTATGTAGGTGTAAGCAACTAATGTTTCCACAACCCATCGGAAAATGATTTGCACAAATTTAAATGACAGCTGGAGGTAAAATTCAAGCTATGCATAGGACAACAATTGTAGGCTATATGCCTCAACAATTTACATAAAATAAATAAATTGATATGCCAGAACAATAATAGCAGGCAACATGTAACTGTACGTACACACCGCCACAGACTTGAGCTTCCAAAGATACCAGAACTCATTCATTTTCAATGGAAGCCAGCTTCTCTCAGCTGCAAGGACTGGCAAAATCAGTCGGCGTCGCGTTTTGGGCGTTTTGGGCGTGTTGAGCGACCAGAGCGTCAAGCAGAAAAGTTGAAGTTTGTTCAACTTTATGGTAATGAGCTATGACGCGGTTCAGCGGCTAACGACCAGCAACCAATCGAAATATAGACATCCTTTGATGACGGTCCTGGAGTGTGTCATGAACCCAACTCTCCGAG